>JAIUCV010001737.1:45000-50000 GCA_026724425.1 Erythrophleum ivorense | reverse complement strand
TACATAGTCCGTTTTAGGGATTGGTGACTTACCCATTCAGTGACTTTGGCACTGGATGGACGTTACCAAAATTGGTACTATCGGGTCGGGTGAATTCAAAAATAGACGCCTGGCGGCATTCCAGCCTTCCGTCTCCTTTCAGGACCTATCCTAAAGAGAATCCAGTACTTCTTGGTCGTGAATATCTGAATAGGGCGAACCACTCCGTGGATATCTTTACTTCGGAACAAAACAATTAGAATTAGGCTCGGTCAACTGGAATGTGTATTATCCATATAGGGGATCTTCCAATTGAGAAGATCTATCGACCTGAGACGAAGAGAAAGGTCTATCTATTTTATTTAGTTATTCAGTTGATTCGTTATTGGAACAGATAGCAACAACAATTTCATCCGACATGCGTATTTTTGATTTTCCAATGGATTTCCATCCTTCATTAATGGAAATTTTTTTTTATGTAGTGAGTAATAGCTCCGGTTGTTCGCTGTTCAAGAATTTTTGTTTAGGCAGTTCATACCATCCATACATAGTGTTTTGATCTCAGATTTTCATTCTTCCATGTTTCAGTAGTAGCATATTGTTCCATGGAGCTAAGTGGAAGAAACAGGTGTTTCTACAACTCTACCACCCAGTCAATTCCGTTCCACTTAATCTCTATTTCGTGGCCACATATCTTTCCGGCTAAGTAATGGGAAACCTTTCTCCTGTTACATTACATGAATCCTATTTTCATTTCATCCGGGAAAAGCCATCTTTTTTTCAACAATGTCTTTGTCATTCGATCCAATAGCGTTCCGTTAGATAGGAACAGATTTGATAAATACTGATAACTCTCGGATAGAGTATTAGAACGGAAAAATCCATTAGATAATGAACTATTGGTTCTAAGCCATTTCTGGCGCTGAATCAACAATTCGAAGTGCTTTTCTTGCGTATTCTTGATAAACCAGCGTTTATATATAGATGTAGGAGGATCTGTTTGGGAAGTAAGAAGCCCCTTTGACATCTCTTCATCTGCAAAGAATTCTCGATGTGAAAACACAGAGACAAAGGGCTGATCTTTGAATAGGAAAAAGAGTGGATCTGCGGGGTCCCAAATGAATTGGCTTATTCTAAAAAAGCCTTGTTCTTTGGAAGACCTATCTCGTCTCTGGTACTCGCATAGTTCCGCTCTGCAAGAACTCCGAATCATTCTCTTGAAGCTCATACTTTTCATCATAAATGATCCGCTTGCCCCGAAATGACCCGGCCAAATAGGGAAATCCCAATTCATTAGGCCTTTCGATACAATCAAATAAAAAGCCCCGAGGGCGCCATATTCTAGGAGCCCAAACTATGTGATTGAATAAATCCTCCTCTATCTGTTGCGGGTCGAGGACTCCTTCTCCTTCCCCTTCTTCAAACTCCGATTCGTATTTTTCATAGAGAAATCTCTGATCAACGATAGAACAAGATCCATCTTGCATCATATATAAGGGATCCCTTGGTTCGGAGCGAAAAAGCAATGTAACTCGATCATTATCAAACTGACTGCAATCTTTTTCTGTCCGTGGGGATCCCACCAAAGCGCCTTGCACTTCTAGTAGGCCATGAACTAGATCCGAATCATTCTCAATGAATCCATAAGAAGTGATCCTATTTTTTTCATCGGGTCCGGGCAGAGACCAAAGGTCTTGAGCGACCGATCCGGCAGAACAACTCAAAAGATAAAGAAGTATCGTGAATTTCTTCATGCTCGTTCCAAGTTCGAAGTACCATTTGTACAAATAAGAATCCCCTTCGTTACATGATTTCTTCTTCATATAGATAGATATAGGATCTATGGGGCAATTACTTAGAAGTACATTTTGTGCAACAGCCCTTCCTATCTGATAGAAAAGGATCCCATGATCCTGAACCGATCTTACCTGGGATCGCAAATCCCAAGTTTGTCTATGAAGAGCAGATCTAATTGTATTAGTGTCTATAATTGATTTCTTCTGTGTAATACTAATTGATAGGGCCTCATTGGTAAGTGCTACAAGATCTCGTGCACTGGAACCCATGGTTATGGACTCGAATCCATTAGTATGGAACATTTTCTTTTCCAAGTGAAATCCCCTAGTATAGGAAAGAGTGAAAAAGTGCTTTCGTTGTTGTGGAATAAGAAGCCTTCTTATTTTAATGCATGTATTTAATTTATTCGGGGCTATTAGAGCGGGATCCACTTTTTGGGGAATATGAGTCGAAGCAATAACAAGAATATTTCTAGTGGAACATCTTTCACAATCCCTGGAGAGAGAGTTCACCAATAGACCGAGGGCTAAGTAATTCGACTCATTCACATCAAGATCATGAATGTTTGGAATCCATATTATGCAAGGAGACATTGCTTTTGCTAATTCGAATTGAAGGGTGATATAAAATCGGTCTATTTCCGACATCATATCCATAGTTAGCGCATTCATCATAGTTAGAAGCTCCAGCTCCGTATCAAGTTCACGATCAATATCGTTACTAGCATCAATATCGTCACTATCATCAATATCGATATCATCAATAAAAAAACCTTTCGGCTTGTTATCCAGGAACTTGTTCAGAAATACTGTAATGAAAGGAACATAGGAGTTTGTCGCTAGGTATTTGACCAAATAGGATCGTCCGGTTCCTATAGAACCTATCACTAAAATACTCCTAGAGGGGGATAGGGCTAAGCGGAGCGAAAAGGGTTTTCCATGAGACGGGAAATGCAAACTATTAGCCCCACACGAAGTTTGTGAATAAGTGATTGTCTGATAATGAGCAAGGAATATCCGTCTTTCTGCTAAACAGGATGTATTGAACTCATAATTCATTAGATACTTTTTATGAATGTCAACTAAGTATCGTAAGTAAATTGTTCCCGGTTGTTCAATCATTTGATAACCAGAGTCATTCTTTGATAAATGATCACTATGAGTCAGACTCAATAGAATTTGATCAATCCTTTTTTCTGCCCTTAAGGTGGAGAACTGAACCAAGAATTCTCTTTCTTTATCATCAATCGAATCACTGTTCGCGACCCAGGATTCTATTTTATCATCAATCCAATCACCGCTCACGTTTTTTCTTTTTCTTATCAATGAATAGATCTCTTTACTTGTATGACTTAGATGTCTCGTATTTCTCGAAAAAGTGATTCGATTGATGGGATTTGGTATGATACTTATGAGATCGATGATATCGATGAAATTGATTTTCAAATCTTTCTTCTTAGAACGTATTGATTTGACCCCATAAGCGGGATCACCACCCCATAGCATGTTGCCGCCAGAACCCCGTATTTCTTCTAGACAATCTCCTAATTGTTCCAGAGCAACTAGAAAAAGATTCTTTAACCAGAAAGAATTCAGTTCAGATGTAGGATACCTATCCAGAAGTTTTCGCAACTCAATCATGTATGATGGAATCATCAAAGATTTGATCTTTTCGAACTCTGTCTGTAACTCACTATAGGCTCGGGAAACAAAGAGAAGATGTGTACGAACGATATATCCAGCAACAAGAAGAAGGAAAAGGATTGAATAGAGGACCTCACGAACATTCGGCGATCTCAGATGTGTCGATATCAATGATGACTCATTATTTAGATGAATCATTTCTTCGGACAGAAGAAGATTATGTAAAGACTTACTCGCAATCTCACTTATCAGATTCCTTTGTGGAAGACACAATTTTTTCTGAAGAATTCGCCCTGATATATCTAATCCATGCATAATATCATGAAAAATGGATACAAATTTTTGACTGCTACTTAGTATCCGCAATAGGTCTGAAAAGGTATCTAAAAATATCAAATTTAGATATTTGTACCCTGTCGAAGTAAAGAACCATGGCATATATGTTTGGAATAGATTCCATTTTGAGAGAGTTGAAAAAGCACTATCTCGTTGAAAGGTTCTATCCATCTGCCCTTTGTCAACGCATTTTTTTAGGCAAAGACTCCGTTTTTTCCTCTGTAAATATTTCTCAGAACATGGAGTGTGAATCAAACCCAGGTTTGAATTGAAATTGAGATACTGATGCAAGCTCTTCTCTTCTGAATCGGATAGATTCATATCTGAAAGAATTTGACAATACGTTCTTTCAAAATTGACTCTTTGTCCCTCTATTAGAGGTGTTCCAGAAATGTCTGCAATCGAGTAAATAGCTCTACGAACTAATGGATCGGATCGAATTGGAAAATGGAAAGATTTGTACAAGTTATACCTTTCGTCACCACTTTGTGGAAAATCGTTAGATATGAATATGTTAGATACCTGTGACTCGATTGACGAAGGTGAAATACTATCTCTCTCCAAAAAAGCATGTTTTTTTTTCCCACCGCACGAAGAAAATATTTTGTTGTGAATGAACAGGATAGTGAGGAATTGTCCATACGTAAAATCAGAATTATTGAGACGGGCCTTTTCCACATAAAAAGGGAATCTTTTGTTACAATAGAAGCAGAAGTGATGTGGATTATTCAAGAATCGAAGTCGATTTGCTTTAGAAAAAGAAGATATCAATGAACTTCTCTGAAATGGTTTCACGGGATTCAGCCAATTGTCTTGATCGTGGGATACGATTGAGAAATAGGAATCCGTGTTATCAAAAGATTTCCTGCGATTCTTTCTAGTATGGAATGAGTCAATCATCCACTTTGGTATCTTATTGAACAAAAATGGTGATATTGTTCCTCCATTGATCAAGAATTTCGATTTTTGAGAAGTATTATGATCATCCAATAAAAAGGGTTTCAATTTTTTCAAATGAACGATTTGAAGACCTATTGATTCTAACAACTGATTGCAGAGTTGATCGTTCGGACCTTTCAATTCATAGATGTGGATCTCAGACCTATGAATGGGGATATTCTCGAAACTCACAAAGAAAAAAGGAAGTGAGTTAGACAAAAAGAGAAGTAACTTGGACAAAAAAAGAAGTAACTTGGACAAAAAGAAACGAAGTGACTTAGACAAATCTTTTTTATCAATAACCTC
>JAIUCV010001737.1:0-40000 GCA_026724425.1 Erythrophleum ivorense | reverse complement strand
ACATGCGAAAAATGATAATAGATCTCGTCGTTAATTAAATGAATTAAAAAAACTGAATATATATATTTTTTTAGTGAGAGGTAAACCTTATGATAAAGAAGAAAAAGAAGAAATCATATACTTCCGTATATGCTTTAGGGCAATATATATCTATGTCTGCCCACAAAGCACGGAGAGTAATTGATCAAATCCGTGGACGTTCCTACGAAGAAGCACTTATGATATTAGAACTTATGCCTTATCGAGGATGTTATCCTATTTTTAAATTGGTTTATTCTGCAGCAGCAAATGCTAGTCATAATAAGGGTTTCAAAGAAACCAATTTAGTCGTTAGTAAAGCTGAAGTGAACCAAGGAAATACTGTGAAAAAGTTAAAACCTCGGGCACGAGGACGGAGTTACCCAATAAAAAGATCCACTTGTCATATAACTATCGTATTGGAAGATATATCCTTCTATCAACAATATGAAGAATATTTAATGTATTTAAAAAAACCTGGATACAGCAATGAAAAAAGAAATCTAACATGTTATGATACATATAGTAGTGGAGGCCTATGGGACAAAAAATAAATCCACTTGGTTTCAGACTTGGTACAACCCAAAGTCATCATTCTCTTTGGTTTGCACAACCAAAAAAATATTCTGAAGGTTTAGAAGAAGATAAAAAAATACGAGACTGTATTAAAAATTATGTCCAAAAAAATATAAGAATATCCTCTGGTATGGAGGGAATTGCACGTATCGAAATTCAAAAAAGAATCGATCTCATTCAGATCATAATCTATATGGGATTTCCTAAATTATTAATTGAAGATAAACCCCGAAGAGTCGAAGAATTGCAGATGAATGTTCAAAAAGAACTTAATTATGTCAATAGAAAACTCAACATTGCTATTACCAGAATTTCCAACCCGTATGGGCATCCTAATATTCTTGCAGAATTTATAGCTGGCCAATTAAAAAATCGCGTTTCTTTTCGAAAAGCAATGAAAAAAGCTATTGAATTAACTGAACAGGCAAATACAAAAGGAATTCAAGTACAAATTGCAGGACGTATTGACGGAAAAGAAATTGCACGTGTTGAATGGATCCGAGAAGGCAGAGTTCCTTTACAAACAATAGAAGCTAAAATTGATTATTGTTCCTATACAGTTCGAACTATTTATGGGGTCTTAGGAATAAAAATTTGGATATTCGTAGACGAAGAATAAATTTTTTTTGTCTTTACATTTTATCCAACGATAAAAAACGAAAACTATGTAGTATAACACTATACAGTAATAAAAAAAAATTGCAGTCTTATTTTTGATGTTTAAGAAAAAAATCAGCAATTCTATAAGGTTGAATAAAAATTTCCATCAAAACTCCTTTGATATAATTGCTATGCTTAGTGTGTGACTCGTTGGTTTAGGATTCGATTAGATTAAGATAAAAAAAAAGAACTTACCTCTAAGAGCAACTAATAACTATAGCATTAATAAATAACCTAAGCAACTCATTGCTTCGCATTATCTGGATCCAAAAAAAATAAGTCAAGATATGATAGGCTGATCATATCGTTGTAGCAACTGAAAAAAAAAAGAATAAAGAAATATGATTATTATGATTATTAAGTTATGAAAGGTAATCAAAAAGTATGTGGATAAATGGAAGGATGAAAGAAAGAGAGAAAAGATGAATATTAATGATATATGATTCCAATTTGGAAAGTCTATGAGGTCGTTGTAAAAAAAAGCAATGTAATAAAGCATCAATACGGATTCATTCATAATAATTAGATAAATCTGTTCCGAAAACAAAAAATTAAGAGCCTTGAGCCAATAAAAACTGAGAAAATTGACTCAAAAACAAATTAAAAAATGAAATTAAAAATTTCATCTAAGAGCTCCATTGTAGAATTCGGGCCTAATGATTAATCAAGAAGCGATGGGAACGACGGAACCCATGAATATAGAGGATTCTGGCGAAAAACAAATTTTAGTAATTCATTGGGTAGGATGGCGGAATAAACCAGAAACTTTATTATCTATTCTTATTTTGATTCTGAGACCTCGTGGGATAAACATCAAACTTAAATAGATATTGAAAGAGTAAATATTCGCCGGCGAAAAATTTGTTTTTTTTTTTAAGTAATAAAATATGAAAAAAAAAAAACAAATGAAAAAGATAAAAGAAAATAAGGATTTGTTAGAATATTCTAACTATAAAACAAAAACTACATTCGAGATTCTGATATTACGTTATTTTGAAATAAATAGAAATCAAATTCATCTTGGATTCCAGTTCGGAAAAAAATATACACAAATTTAGAAGAGATTATATGAAATTTCAAAAAATACCATGATTAATAGGATTAATCATTAAACTACATCTATATCTTAATCTTAATACAAACGTTTTTAGTCCTTTTATTCGCGAGGAGCTGGATGAGAAGAAACTCTCACGTTCAGTTCTGTAGTAGAGATGGAATTTCTAATTTATAGAAAAAACCCATCAACTATAACCCAAAAAGAACCAGATTTCGTAAACAACATCGAGGAAGACTAAAAGGAATATCTTCTCGTGGGAATCGTATTTGTTTTGGCAGATATGCTCTTCAAACCCTTGAACCCGCTTGGATCACATCTAGACAAATAGAAGCGGGACGGCGAGCAATGACACGAAATGTACGACGTGGTGGAAAAATTTGGGTACGTATATTTCCAGACAAACCAGTTACACTAAGACCCGCGGAAACGCGTATGGGTTCTGGGAAAGGATCCCCAGAGTATTGGGTAGCTGTGGTTAAACCAGGTAAAATCCTTTATGAAATGGGTGGTGTACCCGAAAATATAGCCAGAAAAGCGATTTCAATAGCGGCATCAAAAATGCCTATAAAAACCCAATTCATTATTTCTGAATAGGAATATAGAATGAAAAAGCTAAATAACATTTCAGGATAAAAAGGTTTTAAGTTTTCTTTTTTTTTTGACAAACAATATTTTTTTACTTCGTCCTTTGCATTAAAAGAAGAGATACAAAAAAATGATATGATTCAACCACAAACCTATTTGAATGTAGCAGACAACAGCGGGGCTCGAGAATTGATGTGTATTCGAATAATAGGAGCTAGTAATCGCCGATATGCTCATATTGGTGACGTTATTGTTGCTGTAATCAAGGAAGCAATACCAAATACTCCTCTAGAAAGATCAGAAGTGATTAGAGCTGTAATTGTACGTACTTGTAAAGAACTCAAACGTAACAATGGGACGATAATACGATATGATGACAATGCCGCAGTTGTCATTGATCAAGAAGGAAATCCAAAAGGAACTAGAGTTTTTGGAGCAATCCCCCGGGAATTAAGACAATTAAACTTTACTAAAATAGTTTCATTAGCTCCTGAGGTATTATAAGACCTAAATATCAATAGTTAGTATTAGTATAGGAGAGGATTAAAAAATGGTAGGTATTAATAGAAAATTAATTAATAGATTGTGTATCACGCATATATCCTTAATAATAAAATATTAATAATTTAATTCAGATATATATCATTCGTCTATATCTATATATAAATAAAAGAAAAAGAACATGTTGATTATATCAAAATTATAGAACAATAAAATAAGGAATTTGAACTTATCATGGGAAAAGACACTATTGCTGATATAATAACCTCTATACGAAATGCTGACATGAATAGAAAAGGAACGGTTCGGATAGGATCAACTAACATCACCGAAAGCATTGTTCAAATACTTTTACGAGAGGGTTTTATCGAAAACGTAAGGAAACATCGTGAAAACAACCAATATTTTTTGATTTTAACCCTAAGACATAAACGAAATAAAAAAGAATCCTATAAAAGATTTTTAAATTTAAAGCGAATAAGTCGACCGGGTCTACGAATCTATTCTAACTCTCAACGAATTCCACGAATTTTAGGCGGAATAGGAATTGTAATCCTTTCGACTTCTCAAGGTATAATGACAGACCGAGAAGCTCGACAAAAAAGAATTGGCGGAGAAATTTTGTGTTATATATGGTAATCCTTCTAATAAAAAAATCGGATATGCGGAACTTACCATTTGTGAAAAAAAAAGTTTAGAATGTTCTACCTCGAATAAAATTAAAGAAAAAATGAATTAATGAAAGTTTTCTTTCTGAATCACTTCCGAACGGCATGCTCGGTTTTGTTTAGATACTAAAGATTTTTTTGATTTTAGGTCATGCTTCCAAAAGGATTCGACATATTTTTGTATAGGTATACCTATAGGAAAAATATAGTAAAAGTTTTAGTAAGTTCTTAGGTACTTAAGTATAAGTTAATAAAAGGACAGCCATCTTCTAGACTCCATAACAAGGATTCAAATGAGTAAGTGGTTTTTTCAATTTCAACATTCCTTTCACGACGATACAATTCAAGATTCAAAAATATCAAGAAACCTTTTTTTCGTCCAACAATTAAGTATATTCAAAAAATTAAGGAATAACAACTATGAAAATAAGGGCTTCCGTGCGTAAAATTTGTGAAAAGTGTCGACTAATCCGCAGGAGGGGACGAATTATAGTAATTTGTTCCAACCCGAGGCATAAACAAAGACAAGGATAATCTTACTAAAAGGAACTGCCAAGGAGCTCGCAAAAAAAAGGCCTGTTTTGACATGAAATGGATATATCCATATATTTCTTGTAAAATGAAAAAATATGGCAAAACCTATATTAAGAATTGGTTCACGTAAAAATACACGTAGTGGTTCACGTAAAAATGTACGTAGAATACCAAAAGGAGTTATTCATGTTCAAGCAAGTTTCAACAATACCATTGTGACCGTTACAGATGTACGGGGTCGTGTGATTTCTTGGTCCTCCGCGGGTACTTGTGGATTCAGGGGTACAAGAAGAGGAACACCCTTTGCTGCTCAAACCGCAGCAGGAAATGCTATTCGAGCAGTAGTGGATCAAGGTATGCAACGAGCTGAAGTAAGGATAAAAGGCCCTGGACTGGGAAGAGATGCAGCATTACGAGCTATTCGTAGAAGCGGTATACTTTTAAGTTTCGTACGAGATGTAACTCCTATGCCACATAATGGTTGTAGACCCCCTAAAAAAAGACGTGTATAGAACTAAATAAGGGCTGAAAGAGTTTCAAGAGAAATAAACGATTCAATGATCTGATCAAATAAAATTACTATGGTTCGAGAGAAAGTAAAAGTATCTACTCGGACACTACAGTGGAAGTGTGTTGAATCAAGAAGAGACAGTAAACGTCTTTATTATGGACGCTTTATTCTGTCTCCACTTATGAAAGGTCAAGCCGACACAATAGGCATTGCGATGCGAAGAGCGTTACTTGGCGAAATAGAAGGAACATGTATTACACGTGCAAAATCTGAGAACATACCACATGACTATTCTAACATAGTAGGTATTCAAGAATCAGTACATGAAATTTTACTTAATTTGAACGAGATTGTATTAAGAAGTAATCTATATGGAAGGCGCAACGCGCTTATTTGTGTCCAAGGTCCCGGATATATAACTGCTCAGGACATAATTTTACCGCCCTCCGTGGAAATTGTTGATAATACACAGCATATAGCTACCTTAACAGAATCAATAGATTTGTGTATTGGATTAAAAATTGAGAGGAATCGCGGATATAGTCTAAAAATGTCAAATAATTTTGAAGACCGAAGTTATCCTATAGATGCTGTCTTTATGCCCGTTCAAAATGCGAATCATAGTATTCATTCTTATGGGAAGGGGAATGAAAAACAAGAGATTCTTTTTCTAGAAATATGGACAAATGGAAGTTTAACTCCTAAAGAAGCACTTCATGAAGCCTCCCGGAATTTGATTAATTTATTTATTCCTTTTCTACATGTAGAAGAAGAAACGTTCTATTTAGAGAACAATCAACATCAAGTTACTTTACCCCTTTTTCCTTTTCATAATAGATTAGTTAATCTAAGAAAAAAAAAAAAAGAACTAGCATTTCAATATATTTTTATTGACCAATTAGAATTGCCTCCCAGAATCTATAATTATCTCAAAAAGTCCAATATACATACATTATTGGACCTTTTGAATAACAGTCAAGAAGACCTTATCAAAATTAAACATTTTCACATAGAAGATGTAAAAAAGATATTAGACATTCTAGAAAAAAAATAGACTAAAAAGTCAATTTGAAATTGAAATGGATTTTAAATCTTGAACGTAATTTCGATTTTCCAGTCGAACCCATTTTAATTAATTTAATTAATTAAATATGTATCTAGGGAGAATTCATTTTGAAATGACTACTCCCTAGATACCCACGTCTTTGATTTTACAATTGAAGAAATTTAATTAAAAAAGACCTAAAGTTAGAGATTTATCAATTGGTAATGTTGCTCCAATACCTAACCACAGGGCCGCCACGGTGCCAATCAAAAAGACGGTTGTCGCTACTGGACGACGAAATGGATTTTGGAACTTATTAACATTTTCTAAAAAGGGTACGGTTAATAATCCCGCTGGTACTGAAGCCATTAAAAGAACACCTAATAATTTGTTAGGCACTGTACGAAGTATTTGAAATACAGGAAAGAAATACCATTCAGGTAATATTTCTAAAGGAGTTGCAAAAGGATCCGCGGGTTCACCAATCATTGATGGTTCTAAAACAGCTAAGCCTACGTTACAGGCAATGGTACCAAGAATGACTACTGGAAAAATATATAAAAGATCATTGGGCCATGCGGGTTCGCCGTAATAATTATGACCCATACCTTTAGCTAATTTAGCTCGTAATACAGGATCATTCAAATCTGGTTTTTTTGTTATTGGGATAGGTGAATTCTTATGAATCCATCCCCCGAGGGAACTGGACATGATAATTTTTCATCATCCGGCTCGAGCAAGAATTAACCAAACTAAATTAATACATACAAAATATATATATGTTATCCACAAGTATTTAATATGTAAAAAAAAGAATTATCCGATTCCAAAGTTATTGCAACTAAAAGATTGCCATAAATTCCATTCTTACAGATAAATGCTCAACACCCACGTAAGCTTAAAAAGTTGATCATAATTAAGTGCTTTCTGGATTGTCTCATACCTTATAAATTCGTCCTTAATCTCAAAAATTATATCGATATTTTTCAAATACAAAGGATTTTCTTGTTACTAATGGAGTCTACCCTCTACTCTTCATTAGATCCTGTATTCACTCCGATAGTATCATAAATCGAGTCGATGCAGAGGAAATGAATGCATTTACATACTATTAAAATTTTTTTTTTAGTAAAAAATAGCTAAAAACACAATCAGGATTTTGTTCCATCCCTTAATCTACTAGATCTACTGGATTTTACGGAGCCCACTCATCCACGACATCGTCGGGTATGATCGATCATAGAAAAGATTTTCTTCAAGTGAACCAGCCTATCCCCTGTATGGGGCTTACACAGTGGTTGGAACAAAGACACATTTGGTTGTGAATTCCAATGTAGCAGATAAAGTCATATTTCTGCACGGCCCGATCAATAGTTCAAGTCACACACTCCCATAATCCATTTTCTCTTCATAGAATTCCCTTCAACTTTTATGTCAAAAAAATAATAAAATATTGTGGAGTTGAAGGGAAATATCCAAATACATGTCTTATTTTTTTAATAATCCATATTTATAGCAATAAAATACTACCGTTCCTTCACCAAGTAATAAGATAAACGAGTAATTACAAATATAATGAGTAATTACAAATATCTAGAATCTATATTATTTATAAGGGACCCGAAATACCTTGCTTACGTATCATTAGGAAATGCATTAACATAAATACGGCCGTAAGAAGAGGTAATACAAAAGTGTGTAAACTATAAAAACGAGTCAAAGTGGATTGTCCAACACTAGCACTTCCACGTAATAATTCTACAAGAGGTGATCCTATTACCGGAATAGCGTCAGGTACACCTGTTACAATTTTGACTGCCCAATAACCAATTTGATCCCAGGGTAAAGAATAACCTGTTACACCAAAAGATGCGGTCAATACACCCAGAACCACGCCAGTAACCCAAGTTAATTCGCGAGGTTTTTTAAAACCACCGGTGAGGTATACACGAAATACGTGCAGGATCATCATCAGGACCATCATACTTGCCGACCATCGATGAACTGATCGGATTAACCAACCAAAGTTAGCTTCAGTCATTATATATTGAACAGAAGCAAAAGCCTCCGTAACAGTTGGCCGGTAATAAAAAGTCATAGCAAATCCCGTAGCTACTTGTACTAAAAAACAAGTAAGGGTAATTCCTCCTAGACAATAAAATATGTTGACATGCGGAGGAACATATTTACTAGTTATATCATCTGCAATCGCCTGAATCTCAAGACGTTCTTCGAACCAATCATAAACTTTATTGAGATAGGTGTTACTCCCCCTCCAAGAACTGTATATGAGAATTTCATCTCGTACAGCTCAAACAAAAAAAGACCCAAATACTCATTGAAACAGATATGGAATATAAAGTTTTAAATTTCTCTCTCATTATTATTTAAAGATATGAAAGAGTCAAAATGCGAAAGCTCTTCTTTGTGGTTAAATGCCAAAAAATCAAGTCAGCTCGTACGTTTTTATGTTGTACTGGCTTCTTGAATCTTCTCGATTACCTATCTTTATTGTTTTTTTTATTTGGTATTTGTATGGAATGGGAATGCGGATTTCTTCTTGTTTTCTTTATTATTGATAGGAATTCTCTTGTTAAGACCCTATTTAACTAATCAATTGAAACCTCAGATTCATACGAGAACCACGATAATTCAATGAAACCTTCAACGCCAAAAGTTCACTGAGTGAGAACCATTGGATCATCACTTATTCAATCAAAAAACTAGCTAAAATAACACTAAAAAAATAAAATACAAAGAAGCATTTGTCCTTTGATCCAAATAAGAGTTTAAAAGCAGAAAAAGATTTTGATTTAGTAAAGTTTCTAAGATAGAACGGAAAGAAGTCCGGCTACGAGGTCTGAGTATTAAGTATGAATCATAGTTCGAATACTTTGTGATCTATTTGATCCATTTCGTGCTCCAGATACTCTAATGAATATCCGACGAAGTAAAACCATCTTGATAAAGATGACAGACCCCATTCTCTGTACTATCCATAGGGTCAATTCTAACAAGTCACACACTCATATTCCGGAAATATACAATGCAGAAAAAATTTCGCGGTCGAACTACCAAAGGAAAATAGGCTAAAATTTTTAGACCTACATACTTTCCTTTTTTGTATCGAACTAAAAGCTAGGACTTTAAGATTCTTCTCAGTCTAATTCACTGAAATTCCATCCAGTAGAACAGAAGAATTATAAATCTCCAAAATAATGGATAGGAATACCGCAAATAGAGCCATTGCAACACCCATCAAAGGGGTGGTTCCCCATCCAGGAGCTACTTTACCATATTCGGAATTCAATGGTTTCAATAACTTCCCTACAGTAGTGCTTCTTGGACCAGATCTAGAACTATCTTCAACAGTTTGTGTAGCCATAAATCTTATTTTGTATTCATTAACGATCTGTTGACTTTGTATACCATTCCGTTGTAAATAAACGATCTTAGCATAGATCCATTGTGGTCTTTCAATTTTATAATAATGGAAACAGCAACCCTAGTCGCCATCTTTATATCTGGGTTACTTGTAAGTTTTACTGGGTATGCTCTATATACTGCCTTTGGGCAACCCTCTCAACAACTAAGAGATCCATTCGAGGAACACGGGGACTAGTTGACGTAATCAGCCTCCAAATATTTGGAGGCTGATTACGTCAATGAAGATAATGAAAAATTATTTCATTTTTTAGTTGAAATTTTAGGTGGTTCCCGAAAAAAAATAGCGAAAAAAATTATCCCTAAAGTAGATACTAAGAGAAATGTATAAACCAATGCTTCCATAAATTTGATCGTGGTTTACAATTATAGCTTTCATACCTGTTTTGTTTATGTTTACTTAGGAGTATCCCTCCGGATAAAGAAAGAAAAAGAGTCAAAGAAACGGCAGCAATTTAACTAAAGATTCCTACAGTACCCTACTTATTAAATAAAATCGCAAACAGAAACTAGACGAAAAAAAGCAATGTTGCATCAGACTGCTTGTCTTTTTGTAGTTGGATCTCCAAGTTTTTGGAATGCCCCAAATTCCACTTGAGCATCCAAATCGGGATCAATACCGGCAAAAACATCTCTGAAGAGGGTTCTAGCACCATGCCAAATATGTCCAAAGAAGAAAAGTAGAGCAAACGAAGCATGCCCAAAAGTAAACCAACCTCTTGGACTGCTACGAAAAACACCATCAGATTTCAAAGTAGCACGATCTAATTCAAAAATCTCACCCAATTGAGCCCGTCTAGCATATTTTTTCACAGTTGCGGGATCGCTATAACTCACTCCATTGAGTTCACCACCATAAAACTCAACAGTTACACCTACCTGTTCGACACTATATTTAGATTCTGCCCTTCTAAATGGGACGTCGGCTCTAACAATTCCGTCTCCATCTACCAAAACAACCGGAAATGTTTCAAAAAAAGTAGGCATACGGCGTACAAAAAGTTCACGCCCTTCTTTATTTCTAAAGACGGGGTGTCCTAACCATCCAACAGCTATTCCATCCCCGTTGTCCATTGAACCCGCTCGGAATAACCCCCCTTTTGCTGGATTATTACCAATATAATCATAAAAAGCTAATTTTTCAGGAATTTTAGACCAAGCTTCTGATACACTTTGATTTTCAGCTAGTCCAGCACTAACTCTTCGATATATTTCTTGTTGAAAGTATCCCTGATCCCATTGATAACGAGTAGGACCGAATAATTCGATGGGAGTAGTTGCAGAACCATACCACATAGTTCCAGCAACAACAAAAGCTGCAAAAAAGACAGCAGCAATACTACTGGAAAGGACGGTTTCAATATTTCCCATACGTAATCCTTTGTATAGACGTTGAGGCGGACGAACACTAAGATGAAATAAGCCCGCTAATATACCCAACGTCCCTGCTGCAATATGATGAGAAGCTATTCCTCCCGGAACAAAAGGGTCAAACCCCTCTACGCCCCATGCCGGATTTACAGGTTGGACCTTTCCGGTTAGTCCGTAAGGGTCGGATACCCATATTCCAGGACCATATAATCCTGTTACATGAAATGCGCCGAAACCAAAGCAGGCCACTCCTGAAAGAAATAAATGAATTCCAAAAATCTTGGGCAAATCCAAAGAAGGTTTTCCTGTACGTTCATCACAAAAAATTTCTAGATCCCAATATACCCAATGCCAAATAGCTGCCAAGAAGCACAAGCCAGAAAACACGATATGTGCTCCGGCGACCCCTTCGTAACTCCAAAGACCCGGGTTCGTTATAGTCCCTCCTGTAATATTCCAACCGCCCCACGAATTGGTTATTCCTAAACGAGTCATGAAAGGTATAACGAACATACCTTGTCTCCACATTGGATCAAGAACAGGGTCGGAAGGATCAAAAACTGCTAATTCATATAGAGCCATCGAACCGGCCCAACCAGCAACCAGAGCAGTATGCATTATATGAACAGAAAGCAAACGACCGGGATCATTCAATACAACAGTATGAACACGATACCAAGGCAAACCCATGGAAATACCCCTTTATCAACGAAAAATAGACACTATGTAACTTTATTGCATTGGAAAAAACTATTTTACGGACCCCCCTTTTTTAGGTAATTATTTCGGAGAAAGGATTAATATTTGTTCTATTCCGTTAGTAATAATAGAACAATTAGATTCGTAGGAAAAAAGGGAAGCGGATCTATTCTATATCCGATAAGTACCAATACGCAATGGGGGTGAATCCCATTTTATATGAACCAAGATAGTTATTGTTGTTCATCATTTCAGAAGCCCCTTCGTAAAAAATTTCCTTTATTTTTATTGATTCTCTCTTCCTTTACTTTATATTTTATTTTAGCTTATTCAACTTATGTATTAAATATGATAAAAAAAGTAAGAAAAAAGGATAATATTATTAAAAAATGAAACCGCAGTCTTACGTTTCCACATCAAAGTGAAATAGAGAACTTCATTCTCTTTTTTTTTTCATTTCATGCCTATTGGCGTTCCAAAAGTACCTTTTAGAAGTCCTGGAGAAGGAGATACATCTTGGGTTGACATATAGTGCGACTTGTCAGATATATTGGGCTATATGGGATTTCCTCATTTTCTCCCTCGATCGAGATATCCTCTGTTTTGCCCAAAAAGATTGATTGAATTATCAAAAATTTGTAACGCGAAGCACAAAAAATAAAGTGGAATTAAATGCAGGGAGTATTTAGATTGATATTAGATTATCAATTTTTTTATGGTTTACGTGATCGGACTAATAAAATTAAGTATCCAGGCTCCGTTTAGCAAAAACCCAATTGATAATTAATATATAATATTTTTCTAATTACTACTTATATGATATGCAAAATTATGATCAAAAATTCTATTCAAAAATACAAAAAATTGAAACAGGGTGATCTAAAACTGTTGATAAAATCAAATAAATAATATAATTCAAAATTTGTTGACTATTTGACAGAAGACATGTGAAAGAAATGAATTGAAAAAAAAAGGAAGTAGTAAAAAAAAAAGACGCGGTATTTGGTTCATTTGTCCTATATGTGCAAATCAAAATCGGGCAAATTTTTCCTTTTACTCGGGGGTAGAGCATAAACCTAAAAAATGGAAGAAAAAAAGGAAGAAGCCCGTTCCGGAACAAGAAAAAATCATCGCCATTTCAACGGAATCTCGATGAAAAAAAATATCAATGAATCAAGTTAGTCTGACAGGCGTAATCAATCATTTTAGTATAGGATTATAATATCTAATAAAAGGGGTCAAAACTGATTTTTTCTTTTACTTTTAAAAGGGGAGCAAGCCCTTCCCTTATAAGTTAGAAAGAAAATCCTTCTATGAAAAAAGGGCGGGGTTGGAATTGACACATTGATTTTTTCACAATTTTTGTTGAACCGTATGTATCAAAAGGTGCCTGTACGGCTCCTAAGGAATAAAATTTTATCCTAATCAACCGACTTTATCGAGAAAGATTATTTTTTTTAGGCCAAGAGGTTGATACCGAAATCTCGAATCAACTTATTAGTCTGATGATATATCTCAGTATAGAAAAGGATACCAAAGATCTTTATTTGTTTATAAACTCTCCTGGTGGGTGGGTAATATCTGGAATGGCTATTTATGATACTATGCAATTTGTGCGACCCGATGTACAGACAATATGCATGGGATTGGCCGCTTCAATAGCATCCTTTATCCTAGTCGGGGGGGCAATTACCAAACGTATAGCATTCCCTCACGCTCGGCGCCAATGAGTTTTTTTATTTTCAAGAAAAAAATACTATGCCTTCGCCATCGGAAATATTAATTAGTTAAGTAATAATAGCATGGCACTTCGAATTCAATATGAAATTTTTGAGATAAAAAAAAAATTAGATTATATATTGAAAGAGTAGTATGAGATAAGGAAAGGGGTATTTCAAATGATATCTTACCTATTCGGGCACATCTCAGCGTCACAAACTATGTTTTCACACCGGAAGCTTATTTTAAAAATTTATATCTAAAAAAAAAAAGACACTTTGGGATTGCTGAATCATAGACGAATCAAAAAAATGATATATAAAGCAACGGAACCATCATAGTATTTTTTTTTTAACTCCAAAAAAAAAAAAGAAGGATGGTAATTGGATCGTTTATGGATCCGCGTATAATACAACCTATATTTTGTTTTCTTTCGCCAAAAGGAAAGATCAAAAACGTAAATTCCATTGTGGAGCCGTATGCAATGCACAAAAAAAGCCTGTACGGTTATTCAATTTTCTCTTTTTTTTTATCTCGTCTCATTCTGCGAAATAGAAGAACCTTTTCTATTGTATCATCAGGGTAATGATCCATCAACCCGCGAGTTCGTTTTATGAGGCACAAACGGGAGAATTTATCTTGGAAGCGGAAGAACTACTAAAAATTCGCGAAACCATCACAAGGGTTTATGTACAAAGAACGGGCAAACCCATATGGGTTGTATCCGAAGACATGGAAAGGGATGTTTTTATGTCAGCAACAGAAGCCCAAGCTCATGGAATTGTTGATCTTGTAGCGGTTCAATAAAAAATAGGAGCTATTTCATACAAATCTACAATTGCTAATTTTATATCGTTTTAGATTAAAGGTTTAGTTTCATATTATCTTCAATATATTTTTTTTAATATTGAAGAGAATCTTGACGAGAAGTAATTCAGAATTAGCCGGTTAGAACCAATCTAAACCAGCCCATTATTTATATGATTCTGTATGCCAACCATTAAACAACTTATTAGAAATACAAGACAGCCAATCCGAAATGTCACGAAATCCCCAGCGCTTGGGGGATGCCCTCAGCGACGAGGAACATGTACTCGGGTGTATGTGCGACGCGTTTAGATCATAGACTGAAACACAAAAAGATAGATCGTTCATATCTTCTATTGTGTCTGAAACTTATGGTTTACATTGGTGCAAATCCAATCAACTCCATTTTTTAGAAAACCCCCAATGATAACAAATGGTTATCCATTAAGCGGGGGAAATTCCATTTTGTATTAAAAAGATTCCACCCTTGAAAGAAAAGAACGGACTAACAGGGTAAACGACCAAATAAATTTTAAAAATGAAATACCGTTACTGTATAAAGTGGATCTCATTGTGAAAGACCTAATTACTGGAATATTCATGGGGTAGAGCCAAAGAATGTGAATTGTACAAGTTACCAATAGTATTGATTAATTAAAAGAAGGAGCTCCGGTGTATAGAGAGGACCTCACCGTTTTAGAAGTAACCATAGAAACGATGGAACCCACTATTTATTCATTTCTATTTACTACATTGTAGTTATTCTTTTTTTTATTTATTAAGTATCAAGGCAATTTCTCCTTTCAAAGCAAAGGAAAAAACCTAGCAAAAAATAGTGGTGGGGAAGGTTAGAGTAGCAAAAGCCGTTGGAATTTTTTTTTATACATTGGAATAATTCGTTTGGTTATTAATGACTAGTAAAGGTGAAAAGAATAACTAAAAAAAGAATTAGTTATTCATCAAAGTTTGATTTATTCAATGACTAGAATTAAACGCGGATATATAGCTCGGAGGCGTAGAACAAAACTTCGTTTATTTGCATCAAGCTTTCGAGGGGCTCATTCACGACTTACACGAACTATGACTCAACAGAGAATAAGAGCTTTAGTTTCGGCTCATCGGGATAGGGGTAAAAGAAAAAGGGATTTTCGTCGCTTATGGATCACTCGAATAAATGCCGTAATTCACGAAATGGGGGTATTCTATAGTTATAACCGATTCATACACAATCTGTACAAGAAGCAATTACTCCTTAATCGGAAAATACTTGCACAAATAGCTCTATTAAATAGGAGTTGTCTTTATACGATTTCGAATGAGATCAAAAACTAAGGGGATTGGAAGATTAAAATATTTGAAATAGAGTTCTAAGGAGAATGAGCTCGGGGAAGGTAGAGTAGAAATTAGTATTATAAAAAAGTCGTCAAAACAAAACGAGGGTATATAGTCGCTAAAAAAAGAGTTATTCTTTTTCTTTTCGACGATTCTTTTCTTTTTTTTTTTATGACAGCCGCAGATGGAACAATCAAATTTTGATTCTTGGTTGGATTTTTAGAACAAAATATTAATCTCTTTTTTAATTCCTTCAGATTGGAATTGTTATTAAATTGAAGAATAAGTCTATTTTTTTCTGGTTCTAAGGCTAGTTGTTCTAGGGGCCGACTCACTTCTTTCAAATTGTTTCTGATTATTAAGAAAAGGTAACAAAGATAAAATACGAGCTTGTTTTATAGCAATAGTAATTAATCGTTGTTGTTTTAAAGTCACTCTATTCACCCGTCTAGATAATATTTTTCCTTGTTCACTAATAAATCGACTAATTAAACTCATGTTTCTATAATCAATTCGATCCCCCGATTGGATCGGGGGCAAACGCCTACGAAAAGATCGCTTGGATTTAGTAAAAGGTCGCTTAGATTTATTCATAATTTTTTTTATTCCTTATCTCTAAAATCCTATTTTGATCGGATAAAAATCAAAATGATTTCTATTTTCTATATAGAATTAAGAATATAGGATTCGATTTTTTTCTATTTATTTGTTTATATATATATATGTAATAATATATAGATACTATCATTATTCCTGTTCTTAAAATTAAAGTTGACATACAAGCACTCAATTTGATCTATTTCTTGATTTCCCCGTGAATTGTATGTTTATAACAATAGGGACAGAATTTTCTCAATTCCAATCGACTGGGGGTATTATGCCGATTTTTTTGAGTAATATATCTGGAAATTCCCGCGGATTCTTTCTTAATATCATTTCGAACACAACTGGTACATTCCAAAATAATTGTTACTCGAACATCTTTACCCTTGGCCATGAAACCTCCTTTGGATTTATGATTCACCCGAATCTTCTATTTTCATTTTAGGATCCAGAAAGAACAAAAAAAATAGAAGCTGTTAACTAAAAAAAATTTCTGAAATATTTAGTTGCAAGAAATATTAATTACGAATTAAATAAAAAAAAATAATAAGCAATACCATTATTTTTTGAAAACTATATTTAAAATCTTTGTACAGTATTTTTTTAAGTATCTCGTAGGATACTCTTTCCCTAGCAACACTTTTTTTTGTTCTATTACTAATAGAATTGGATCCTGACCCCCCGTTTTTATGACCTTTTGCCCCCCCTTTTTTTTTTTTCAAATTATTTTTTTAGAATGAATTTGAAAAGGGGGGGTTAGTCCCCGATCGTTGATCGTATCTCTCAATTTTTTCACCCTTTCTGATGTTAATAACTAGAATGAAAAAAAGGGAAATGTTAATGCATCTGGAAATAAACGATTAATCTCTATTAATAAACCTGCTAACGAACCGAACCATAGAGTACTTAGTACCGGTGCTACGGAAAGATATGTTTTTAGATCTCGCATTTGAAATCCTCCTTCTTTCTTCTTTTCTTTATTGTATTACATTATATATAGTAATATATATAACTACAGATGTACATGTAGTTAAGAAGTTCTTGTATTTGTATAAGCAACTCCCCATTTTCAAAATTCCAATTGAAATATTGTCTACTAGAATAGAACGATCTTATAGATAGATTCCATTTTCAAATGGAAACGCCTATATTATATAAAATTGAAATTGATAGAATTTGCGTAAAAAAAGTAATTTTTTGAATTATATATACGTTTGTTATCTGATATGAGAAAAAAAAAAACTAAAGATGTGGAAAACAAGACAGGAATTCTCTACAATGACACTGTAAACCAATTGAAAGGGATGTAGCGCAGCTTGGTAGCGCGTTTGTTTTGGGTACAAAATGTCACGGGTTCAAATCCTGTCATCCCTACCTATTACTGCTCAGAAGAGCAGTAACAAGGGATCTATTTTAGATCTATCTTTTTTTGAATAAAATTGGACATGACATACATATAATTAATTCTGCAATTTTGGATTCGGATTAAAGAATGTCCGCCTTCTAACCTTTTCGTTTTTTAGAAAAACCAAGAAAAGCGCTCTTAGTTCAGTTCGGTAGAACGTGGGTCTCCAAAACCCAATGTCGTAGGTTCAAATCCTACAGAGCGTGATTTCAATCTTGTTTATTAGATTGTGTCAAAATTCCACTGTTCGCAAATAATTGAGCAGCAATCTGAATTAGACCTCCCACATCTGAAAGCACGAAGGAGGTCAGTCAAAAAAAAGAGCTGTTAATTAATCAAAAGTCCAACTGATCACCACGTCTGTATTGTAAATAAGCAGTTACGAATAATCCAGCCAAAGTAATAGGAATTAGACCTAAGACGATTCCAAATAAAGAAACTTCAACCATTTCAATTTTCTTTTGTTTTCGTTTTTGAAAGGGAGAAAAGAGAGGTACTAGCTATTCCTAGCTCTTAATCTGTATTGCCGATGAATCTCAACCAAAATTGGGTAATTAACACGGTAAGGAACTGTCGAACATATAAAATACCATAGAAATCCTTTTTTATAAAAAAATCTTCATTCAATTAATTTCAAATAAGTCGTATTTTGCTTAGACCAATAAATAGAACTGAGGTTATAGTTAAAGCTGCTAGTAGAAAACCAAAATAACTAGTTATAGTAGGCATGAAGGGACTCAATAAAATATGGTTTTTTATACATATGTTTCTAAAGTACTTCCCTAAGTTTCAATTTTTCAAATTTTCAAAAAAAAAAAAAACTCTATTATCTAACTTCAGTCAAAACATATACCTTTTTTTGAATGAATATGTAAAAATTTGAAAATGAAGTTGTTTGATTCTTTTTTAAAGTGACCTTAGAACCTAGAATACGCCCCCCTTCTACTTTATTCAAATTGAATTTACTTAAATTTGAACTCATTAGATTAACTAGTCGAGCAGTTTTTTTCATTTAATATAATCTATCGAATGAGACCAAAAAGAGGTATCCTACACGGAGAACGAGATCAGCCAACAAAATATTTATTTTAACGAGATTTGAAAAGATAATTAGATTTTTAAAATTTGTAATTAGCAATTTCTATTATCGTTTCCTTTCTAGGTTTTAGGTTTTTTTCTTTCGAGATTATATAGAAAATAGAGTGAAAAACCCATCATCTTTGTAGTTAGTTAAAGAAAGAAAAAAAGAAATAAATTCTCTAACACCTCATTTCTATACTAATTCAAATTGCGTTGCTGTGTCAGAAGAAGGATAGCTATACTGATTCGGTAGACTCTAAAAATACCCTTGGTACTTTATTGACGATCTCACAAAGATGTAATCTCGGTGAATTTGAATTTACTGATTCATCTTTTACAGAATCGATTCCCTACGAGAATATCTGGAGTTCAGTATGTCTGGAAGCACAGGAGAGCGTTCTTTTGCTGATATTATTACCAGTATTCGATACTGGGTCATTCATAGCATTACTATACCTTCCCTATTCATTGCGGGCTGGTTATTCGTGAGCACCGGTTTAGCTTACGATGTGTTTGGGAGCCCTCGTCCAAACGAGTATTTTACCGAGAGCCGACAAGGCATTCCATTAATAACAGGCCGTTTTGATCCTTTGGAACAACTCGACGAATTTAGTAGATCTTTTTAGGAGGACCCAATGACTATAGATAGGACCTATCCAATTTTTACAGTGC
This sequence comes from Erythrophleum ivorense, assembly GCA_026724425.1. Lineage (NCBI taxonomy): Eukaryota > Viridiplantae > Streptophyta > Magnoliopsida > Fabales > Fabaceae > Erythrophleum > Erythrophleum ivorense. The sequence continues at coordinate 20,713 of JAIUCV010001737.1, read as the reverse complement.
GCTGGTTGGCTGTTCATGGACTAGCTGTACCTACCGTTTCTTTTTTGGGGTCAATATCAGCAATGCAGTTCATCCAACGATAAACCTAATTCAATTATAGAGCTATGACACAATCAAATCCGAACGAACAAAATGTTGAATTAAATCGTACCAGTCTCTATTGGGGGTTATTACTTATTTTTGTACTTGCTGTTTTATTTTCTAATTATTTCTTCAATTAAGAAAAGAGCGTAGAATAAGAAAATAAAAAAGAAAGAGTAGTAATTTTCGTATCCCATTCGGATGGATTATATATCATAATTATCTCTGACTGTTTATGTTTCTAGCATGACCACTCGATAAAATGTGGAGGGAAGCGGGATAAATGGCTGATACTACTGGAAGGATTCCTCTTTGGGTAATAGGTACTGTAGCTGGTATTCTTGTGATCGGTTTAATAGGTATTTTCTTTTATGGTTCATATTCAGGATTAGGTTCATCTCTGTAGAAATTTGATGAACTGAGTTATAGACGTGAAAACATAAGAACTCAACGGGGCCCAACTCTTCCTTCTTTGTCTGATTCGAGGGGGTCCCGTTGAACTGCTACTAAGTCATAACAAATTTTTATCGTGTTTTTGAAAAATGAACTTAATTAAATTAGTAGGTTGCGAACATATAGTATTTTTTAACCTTTCAAAGATAGAATAAAAAAGGGGGAATCGCTTAATTTCCCTTTCCTGCTTTCCCGGCTGACATAATATTTTTTATCATTAGATCTCTCATTAAAATTTTGTCTATACTAATAGAAGTTTTTTCTGATTCTTTTTATTTATTTAGTATTTCATCCAAATTGAAATAAAAAAAAAACTAAAAAAAGTAACTACTACTACTATATATACTATTAAATATACTATTAATTAATAGTATATAGAAACAGTAATATATATGTAAACTAAGAATAGGAATTTTTAACGAATGGAATCAAGAAGGACAAGATCGACACAAGAAAAGGATGTCTAAAATTCCTTTTCTTGTGTCGAAGATTAGCAAGACAAATAATACTCCTTATAGTCCCTAAAATTTTTTTGGTTCTTTTTGACGAATTTGATAAAGCTAAATAGATAGATCTAAAAATTCATTTCGGATAATTGAACCTTCTCAAACTGTTTCTTTTTAAGAACCAAAAAGATTTGTGCCAAAACAACCGATCCTAAGAAGAACAAAAGGCCTTGGACACGTAATGGATCTTGAAGTACTATTTCCGCATCCCCCTGACCAAATCCACCCACATTAGGATTACTCGTTAATGGTTGATCGAGTTTAATGGATTCGCCCTCTGAAACAAGAAGTTCTAGGCCTCGAGGGATAATATCAATAACTTGGCGTTCATTTGATGCATCCACTATGGTTATTTCGTATCCCCCTTTTTCTTTTCGTAAAATTTTGCTTATTATCCCTCCTGCTGTAGCATTATAAACTGTATTGTTACTTTTGCTACCATCAGGATAAATCTGACCCCTTCCCCTGTTTCCACCTACGTATATAGGATATTTTAAGAAGTGAACATCTTTATTAGTAGCAGGGTCCGGGGCAAGAATAGGAAAGGTTATTTCACTATATTTTTGACCAGGAACAGGACCTATCACAAGAATATTTTTTTTATTGGGGCGATAATTCTGAAAAGACAGATTTCCTATCTTTTCTTTCATCTCGGGTGAAATACGATCGGGGGGGGCTAATTCAAACCCCTCCGGTAAAATAAGAACAGCTCCCACATTCAAAGCTCCTTTTTTCCCATTAGCTAGAACTTGTTTTAGTTGCATATCATAAGGAATTTTAACAACTGCTTCAAATACAGTATCAGGAAGTACCGCCTGTGGAACCTCAATATCCACGGGCTTACTAGCTAAATGGCAATTGGCACATACAATACGCCCAGTTGCCTCTCGTGGATTTTCATAATTCTGCTGGGCAAAAATAGGATATGCACTTGAAATGGATGCCCAAGTTATTATATATATCATGAGTGAGACAGATATGGAGCGAGTAATCTCTTCCCTTATCCAAGAAAAGGTATTTCTAGTTTGCATGGTCCAATCATTTATCCCGAAAATTGCTACAATAAAGTTAGGTAGGTCGATAATATACTTCCCTAGCCACAATTCTGCTATTTACATTTACTGAAAAAAAAAATTTTGTTGAAATATACAAGGAATCCCTCAGGGGTAAAAAGAGTAAAGTAAATACGACTTTGATTTGGTTATGATGTATAAATTAGAATTGGATCAGTGAATCATTTTTTAGTCATTTATTGCATGATAAATCACTACAAGTGACGGAGATACACGATTTAAATAACGAAAGATCCAATATTTAAAAATTGTATCAAGAATGACTGGAAAGGTAGAAACAAGACCAGATAAAATTTGCTCATAATGAGCGAATCCAAAATCTTTGTAAATATAACCAATCATGAGTTCCCAACCATGAGGCGAATGAAATCCGATACATAAATCGGTTAATAAAAGAATCGAAAAAGCTTTAATTGTATCACTTAAATTATATAGGAATTCTTGAACCCAAGAATTCAGAAGAAAAAGCTTTTCTTTACCCCAAAAGGAATAACCACTTAGAATAACGAAAGATATTAGATTTGTCGAGAAGTGCAAGATTGTATGGATACGATACTCATTGTGTATCTTGATGAATTGGATCGTTTCTTTGTGGATTCCTAGACGAAATTGGTGTAAATCGGTTTCTGGGTATTCCTTTATCATTTCATCCAGCTGGAATAGTTCCTCTAATTGTATGAATTTTTCTAGAACACTTTTTTCTTGAATATCATTCAAAAAAGTTTCGCATTGTCTAGTATTCCACCAATTAGTAATCCAAGTTTTCAAACTTTTCTTACAGCAGAGAGAGATCAACCAGGGCAAAAAGACTAGAGATGTAAAAAAAAAAAAAGGAATGAATGCTTTCTGTTTTGGCATTTTGAATCTGTGAATTTTTAATGAACCTACCGCACTTGTTGATTCTATTAGATCGAGTATTTATATCGAGCATGAGTTTCTATTCTAATTAGAATGTATTGAGCCTATGAATCCATTTTATCTTTTTCTTTTGATTCAATACTGAGTCTTTGCTTTGAATCTAGAAAGAATACAGAAATAGACTCAGAATACACTTCCAATTTGAATCAAGAAAAAATGTGATTTCCAGGATGTTATTCTCCCTTTTTTTGAGCAATACTAAAAGAACTTTTTCAAATTTTTCAAATAAAAAAGATTATTTTATTTTCGAAACAAAGAAACTCCCTTTCTTTTCTATCAAATATATCAAAAAAAACGAGCATAAAAGAATAGATGAATATTCAATTGAAAAAAAAAACAAAGAAATTCTCTCGTTTTTTCTTCCTACTGCCAAAGCATATTAGTCTTTTAAAATTAATTAATTTCAAAAAACTTCAATTGGTACACGCAAGAAGTAAGCCAATTCAGCAGCTTTTTGCTCAATTTCCCGTGTAGTAAAATTCTCATCAGTACGAATTAAAGGAATAGCCCCTTGACCTCGAATTTCCATATAAAGGACACGCCGAGCAGAAACACCCTCTTTAACTTCTATTCTGATGGACTGAATATCTTTCATAAGGAATCGTAAAAAGATGCGACGACTTTTTCCAGGAAATCCCCAACGAAAAATACGCACTATTCCTTCTTTTCGGTCGAAAAGATCATAACCACTACCCACATTCCACAAAATAGTGCACCACAAATAGCAACTAATAAAGAGACCTGCGATCCCATAGAAAGACATTACAATCCCTTGTGGAAAAAAAACGATTTGCTGAGACGCAAATAACGATATCAAATTTCTACCAAGATAACTGGAAGTTCCAACCAATAAGAATCCTAATGAACCTAAAAATAAGATAAAGGCCCAGCAGAAATTACTTGTTTTTCGAGACCCCGTTATGAATTCTATCCATATAGATTCTGATCGCCAACTCATATATATTAGATCCAGTTATACAATTTTTTGGAATTGAGAAAATATGACTTTCCTTTTTTGTTTTCAAAAAAATTCTCATGAACTATTTTGTTGTGAACCTTTACCTTAGGAGTAATTCATAGAATTGTTTATATCTAAAAAAAGAACATCTCCTTCCTTTATATGATCTTAACTATATAGATAAAAAATAGATAAAAATCAATATATTAGATTTGAATTTCATACATAGGCCCGAGGGTGATCTATTTTTGAAAAGAGCACAAATTTTTTTACCCATATAATACGTTTACACATGCATAAGCGCTTTTTTTAGTTATGTTTGTAGGAATCTATGTATTATACAATATTCTACTAAATGGATCTTATCAAATCGAAGTTTTTAAAATCAAAAAGGAGTGATACGATTAGGTCTCATCCGATCTAAAAAATCTTATTTTTTTGAATATGAAGAAATAAAGAAGCCATTGCAAGTGCCGGAAAGACTAGGCCTACTAAAGGCACAAAAATAGAGGGTAAGTTATTGAAAGTTGTCATAAAATGCGTACCTCAATTTAATATTTGTACCTGTTATTGTTATATTCTGAATTCTAAAGATATCTTAGAATATTTTGTATTTTTATTATTTCTATTATATATATTATATAATTATACTAAGTATCTTTAAGTAAATATATATCTAATACTAATATAGATATAGAACCTAATAGAAATATAATCAAAAAATAGGTACAAAAAACGCCAAACTAAATAAATGGACTTATTTATCTTTCAAAATAACATAGATGTATCATAGTCCCCCTGTTAGATTTATTATTCTTTTTGTTATTTTTGTCTTCTAATAGTCATTAATAAAGAAACAATTTTATTCCATTACAAATTTCTAAAAAATTGATTAGAATCTGATTCCACAACAGGGAATTATCGGGAAATGCAAAAAGATGAAAGACTCTCTATCGATCTGTATATCTCTCTATTTGAATTATCTATACATATGTAAGCAAGAGAGGAAAATTCATTTTTCGGGGTTTTCGTTTAATTCTGATAAACTAACTGTTCTATTTGATTTAATTTTTGTTCAAAGGAAAAAAAGCATGGAGCTGAAATAACTCACTCACAACACCTTTTAAAGGATTACGTGGTACAATTGCATCCAATAAGCCCTTACGTAATAAAGATTCAGCTGCTTGTGAACCCTCAGGCACGGCTTTTTTCAATGTTTGTTCAATTACTCTTTTACCCGCAAATGCAATATAGGCATAGGGTTCGGCAATAATGATATCCCCCAACATACCAAAACTAGCTGTCACCCCACCGGTAGTAGGAGATGTAAGAATTGATATATAGAATAACTTTTTACTTGATTGATAATCACATAAAACCGAAGAAATTTTAGCCATTTGCATCAAACTTAAACTTCCTTCTTGCATTCGTGCTCCTCCGGAAGAACACACTAAAATAAGAGGTAAACATTGATTGGTAGCATACTCGATCAAACGAGTTATTTTTTCGCCTACTACTGATCCCATACTACCCCCCATAAATTGAAAATCCATAACCCCAAGGGCTACCGGAATACCGTTTAGTTGACCTGTACCTGTTTGAACAGCGTCAGTCAATCCTGTCGTTTTTTGAGCAGAGTCAATACGATTTTTATAAGGTTCCTCCCTCGAATGAAATTTAATGGGATCCGCAGAGACCATGTCTTCATCCATAGGATTCCAAGTACCCGGATCAATCGAAAGCTCGATTCTCTCTGAACTAGTCATTTTCAAATAATGTCCACATTCTTCACAAACATTCATTTCGACTTTCTTATACATTAATCCATAACAATTGTCGCATTGAATCCACAATTGATTGTAGTTTTTAGTTATATCGAAATCCTTAGAACTCATTAAATTACTACGATTCCTATTAGTTCTTATCTTGTAATTTTTGCTTTCACGAATCTTTCCACTTTCACTACAAATGAAATTATAAATGTAACTTTCATTGGAATTATTACTCTCGCTTAAAAAGTGACTATCAATACAGATGTGAGAACGAAAATAAGAGTCAATGCAACTATTCATGTGATTATTACAATTATATTTAGTATCCTTAATGTAAGGATCATAGTGCGGATCCTTGTCACTTTTAGATCTATTATTCAGATAACTAGAACTACAATAACTATAAAAAAAAAATTCTAGGTCACTCAAATCAGTGTTAATCTCAAATTTTTTTTTTTTTATATCAAAATATATAGAATAACAATTCTTATTACTATCCCTAACAAAAAAGGTGTCATCCGATATGAAATTCCGAATGTCTTTGTAGCTAACTAAAAGATCAACCTTATTGTTAGAACGCTCACCCCAACCATAAAAGTTTTTATCCATATCATATAGAAACCGGTCTTTATATATAGTAGTCTTTTGAATAGGAGCAAAACTATCCATTGCTTTACTTAGCTCGCCTTTGTATTCCAATTCTCCCTTAGAAAATATCAAATTGAACCACGATTTTTCCATAGAGCTTTTGGCCTCTATTTACATGAAAATACAATAACAATAGATGAATAGTCATTCAATGAAAAATTGAAAAATGCAAAAATTTTTTGAATAGTTCATTTGCTATTCAGAGTACGCAATCGATGCAATTGCTAAGATTATTAAGTAAAAGTAAAGTAATTGAAATTAATAAATTTCAATTCTAAACGAAAATAAGGATTTTCTTATATTGTGTAAAATTCTCCTAAAAAAAAAAAAAAAGAAATATTTGTTCTTCGCTTATGAATAGAACGATATGAAGAACTTTTTTAGTAAAATCTCGTATACTAAATATAAAATAAAATAAAAAAAGGTTTTTATTCCAATATGGAATGAAAAGGACAACATGCAGGATGGGTCGAAGAAGTGGGGATACTTGGTTCAAGCCCTGACACGAAACGTAAAATAAAGAATACAACAATCCTAAGAATCCATATTTCGTATAGGATTTCTTATGGACACAACACTACAATACAAAATTGTAGTTGTGTTTAATCTTCTTTTTTTTTTTTTAAGATTTTCTATATCTTAAATAAGATAAGTATGTATCTATCAAAATCTATCAAAAATAGTATATACAATAGATAAACTCGGCTCAATCCTTTTAGTAAAAAAAAAGGATTGAGCCGAGTTTAATTGCAATTAAACTAATAAAACGGACGTGAATTACTAATCTAATTTATCTATGCTTCGTCATCTAATTTATCGATAGTTGGGAAGTTAAATCTGATCTCCTTCCATACTTCACAAGCAGCAGCTAGTTCAGGACTCCACTTGCAAGCCTCACGGATAATTTCATTACCCTCAACAGCAAGATCACGTCCCTCATTACGAGCTTGTACACATGCTTCCAGAGCGACTCGGTTAGCTACGGCACCCGGTGCATTTCCCCAAGGGTGGCCTAAAGTTCCGCCCCCGAATTGTAGTACGGAATCGTCTCCAAAGATCTCGGTCAAAGCAGGCATATGCCAAACGTGAATACCCCCCGAAGCCACAGGCAGAACACCCGGTAGTGAGACCCAATCTTGAGTGAAAAAGATACCGCGGCTTCTATCTTTTTCAACATAATCATCGCGCAGTAAATCAACAAAGCCCAAAGTTGACTCTCTGTCTCCTTCAAGTTTACCTACTACTGTACCCGCGTGAACATGATCTCCACCAGATAAACGTAAAGCTTTAGCTAGTACACGGAAGTGCATACCATGATTCTTCTGTCTATCAATAACAGCGTGCATTGCACGGTGGATGTGAAGAAGTAGGCCATTATCTCGGCAATAATGAGCCAAACTAGTATTTGCAGTGAATCCCCCTGTTAAGTAGTCATGCATTACAATAGGAACTCCCAATTCTCTGGCAAATACAGCTCTTTTTATCATTTCTTCGCATGTACCCGCAGTAGCATTCAAATAATGCCCTTTGATTTCACCTGTTTCAGCCTGTGATTTATAAATCGCTTCGGCACAAAATAAGAAACGGTCTCTCCAACGCATAAATGGTTGGGAGTTCACATTCTCATCATCTTTGGTAAAATCAAGTCCACCACGTAGACATTCATAAACTGCTCTACCATAGTTCTTCGCGGATAACCCCAGTTTAGGTTTAATAGTACATCCTAATAGGGGACGTCCATACTTGTTCAATTTATCTCTTTCAACTTGGATACCATGAGGGGGTCCCTGGAAAGTTTTAGTATAAGCAGGAGGGATTCGCAGATCCTCTAGACGTAGAGCAGCTAGGGCTTTGAACCCAAATACATTACCCACAATCGAGGTAAACATGTTAGTAACCGAACCTTCTTCAAAAAGGTCTAAGGGGTAAGCTACATACGCAATAAATTGAGTTTCTTCTCCTGGAACGGGCTCGATGTGGTAGCATCGTCCTTTGTAACGATCAAGGCTGGTAAGCCCATCGGTCCACACAGTTGTCCATGTACCAGTAGAAGATTCAGCAGCTACCGCAGCTCCTGCTTCTTCGGGTGGAACTCCGGGTTGCGGAGTGACTCGGAATGCTGCCAAGATATCAGTATCCTTGGTTTCATATTCAGGAGTATAATAAGTCAATTTATACTCTTTAACACCAGCTTTGAATCCAACACTTGCTTTAGTCTCTGTTTGTGGTGACATAAGTCCCTCCCTACAAGTCATGAATTTAGAATTCTTGCAATAAAACAAAACAACAAGGTCTACTCGACATAAATTAGGAATAGATTTAATTAACCTTTTTCACAGGAATCTTTCACAAAATTATCAACTAATCAGAATGATTCTTTATTAGACCATGATATTTGATTCGCCAAATACATCATTATTGTATATTCTTTCATATGTATAGCGCAACCTAATACTTGTTTTTCAAGTTTTGAATCTTTGACTTTTTATAAATCGAAATATTTAATATTAAAATAATAATAAAATCACTCTTGACAGTAATAAATGTTGTATATGTAAATCCTAGATATGACAATATGCGGAATTAATCCATGAAAATGAAAAAAAAAAGCTAATGAGATCGAAATAATGAATAAGAAATCTAGTTTCGAATTCGCTAGATAAAAAAAAGTCTTGCCTATTATGATAAAGAAATCAAAGACTTTCCGCAATTTTTTTTTATTCATATATTTTTTTTTTTTAAGTAGGTTTCGGTTAGTTGAGCTTGAAAATGACCATTCCTTCATTGAATAAGTAAAAACTGGAATTGCACATTCGCTTGGGTGGTACCAACGAAACCGAGTGCTTACTCCCATCTATTATTGAATTAACCGATCAATTTGCTATCGACGATTTTTTATGTATTCGAAAAATTGCGCAACAAAATTTAACATATTTTTTTTATTATGAGAATAAATCCTACTCCTTCGGATCCAGAGGTTTTGATACGTGAAAAAAAAAACCTGGGACGGATTGCCCAAATCATTGGTCCGGTACTGGATGTAGCCTTTCCCCCGGGCAAGATGCCTAATATTTACAATGCTCTGGTGGTTAAGGGTCGAGATACTCTTGGTCAAGAAATTAATGTGACTTGTGAAGTACAACAATTATTAGGAAATAATCGAGTTAGAGCTGTAGCTATGAGCGCGACAGAGGGTTTAAAGAGAGGAATGGACGTGGTTGATATGGGAAATCCTCTAAGTGTTCCAGTCGGCGGAGCGACTCTAGGACGAATTTTCAACGTACTTGGGGAACCTGTTGATAATTTAGGCCCTGTTGATACTCGCACAACATCTCCTATCCATAAATCCGCGCCTGCTTTTATACAATTAGATACAAAATTATCTATTTTTGAAACAGGAATTAAAGTAGTAGATCTTTTGGCCCCTTATCGTCGTGGGGGAAAAATAGGACTATTTGGTGGGGCTGGCGTGGGTAAAACAGTACTAATTATGGAATTGATCAACAATATTGCCAAAGCTCATGGTGGTGTATCCGTATTTGGTGGAGTAGGCGAACGGACTCGTGAAGGAAATGATCTTTACATGGAAATGAAAGAATCTGGAGTAATTAATGAACAAAATCTTGCGGAATCAAAAGTAGCTCTAGTCTACGGTCAGATGAATGAACCGCCGGGAGCTCGTATGAGAGTTGGTCTGACTGCCTTAACTATGGCAGAATATTTCCGAGATGTTAATGAGCAAGACGTACTTCTATTTATCGACAATATCTTCCGTTTCGTACAAGCAGGATCCGAGGTATCCGCCTTATTGGGTAGAATGCCTTCTGCTGTGGGTTATCAACCCACCCTTAGTACCGAAATGGGTTCTTTACAAGAAAGAATTACTTCTACGAAAAAAGGGTCCATAACCTCTATTCAAGCAGTTTATGTACCTGCGGACGATTTGACTGACCCCGCTCCTGCCACCACATTTGCACATTTAGATGCGACTACCGTACTATCAAGAGGATTAGCTGCCAAAGGTATCTATCCAGCAGTAGATCCTTTAGATTCAACGTCAACTATGCTACAACCTCGAATCGTTGGCGAGGAACATTATGAAACTGCGCAACAAGTCAAGCAAACTTTACAACGTTACAAGGAGCTTCAGGACATTATAGCTATCCTGGGGTTGGACGAACTATCCGAAGAGGATCGCTTAACCGTAGCAAGAGCACGAAAAATTGAGCGTTTCTTATCACAACCCTTTTTCGTAGCAGAAGTATTTACAGGTTCTCCGGGAAAATATGTTGGTCTAGCGGAAACAATTAGAGGGTTTAAACTGATCCTTTCCGGAGAATTTGATTCTCTTCCCGAACAGGCCTTTTACTTAGTGGGTAACATCGATGAAGCTACTGCGAAGGCTACGAACTTAGAAATGGAGAGTAAATTGAAGAAATGACCTTAAATCTTTGTGTACTGACTCCGAATCGAATTGTTTGGGATTCAGAAGTAAAAGAAATTATTTTATCTACTAATAGTGGACAAATTGGCGTATTACCAAATCATGCGCCGATTGCCACAGCTGTTGATATAGGTATTTTGAAAATACGCCTTAATAACCAATGGTTAACGATGGCTCTGATGGGCGGTTTTGCTAGAATAGGCAATAATGAAATCACTATTTTAGTAAATGATGCAGAGAAGAATAGTGACATTGATCCACAAGAAGCTCAGCAAACTCTTGAAATAGCAGAAGCTAACTTGAGAAAAGCTGAAGGCAAGAGACAAACAATTGAGGCAAATCTAGCTCTCAGACGAGCTCGTACACGAGTCGAGGCTCTTAATACGATTTGATTTTGTAACTAGCTGACGTGTAAAAAAAAAAGAATGTATAAAAAAAAATAGGATCGAAAGGCGAGAAAAAAAAAAAAAAGAAAAAAAACTGGTTACAAAAACTTATTAGACACCATGGATCATGGTGTCTAATTAAGTTATACCTACTATTGGATTTGAACCAATGACTCCTGCCGTATGAAAGCAATACTCTAACCACTGAGTTAAGTAGGTTATTTATCATCGTAAAGAGAAAGCAAGGGGGTACCTATCACATCGATAGGATTATAAATCTAATATTATTTCTAAGCAATACCAATAAACAACGAGATTCAAGAGATATAATGTTTGATCATGTAATATTATTAATTAATGTATTAATGTAATATTAATCTTGACAAGAAATTATCTACATGATAAGATAAAATGTGTATCACAAATACAAGGGCTATAGCTCAGTTAGGTAGAGCACCTCGTTTACACGTGCGCCAAAGTTTTTCAGAGGAGTTCATCACGCAATCAAACCAATTGATTGGTCTTATTAATAAATCGATGTCTTACTCCACGACTTTTTTTTAGGAAAAAAAGAGGAGAACAACAGCCTGACATTAGGTCCTATTAAAGTACCCCGTTAGGTAGGGAATGAATAGAACCCATCATTGATTTGAGATATTGATAGGGTGAATACCCAGTCTACTTAATGCTAGGCAGAATGAGTATAAGGAACTCAAAAATAATCTTTTCGTCTTATGAACCTTAAGGTGTATCAAGTTTCATGTTTGATTTTTTAATCAGGATGTTAGAGACTATATTTAACTTAAGTTGATCTAGACCAAAAGCAAACCTACGTCAAGAGAACCCAACCCTCCTTTGAAACACTTTGGTAGTTCTTCTGTATTGTATTAGAATTAAAAAAAACCAATCAGAGTACTTGGAACCATTTCTTATCTTTTTTTTTAAGAAAAAATTTGGTAGACTAACTGATCTTTCTATCAGTTAATGAAAGAGCCCAATGCAAAAAAAATGCATGTTGGGTCTTTGAAAGAGTTCGAATCATTTTGATAATAATAAGTTCGAACTCTTTTACCGAGCAGGTCTACGGTTCGAGTCCGTATAGCCCTAACTAAGAAATTGATTCGAATAAATGACATTCAAATCAAAATAATTGGATAATTTTTTTACTTAATTATTGTATTCTTTATTTCTAACTGGTTACGTTTAATTACTTGGTTCATAAAAAAAATTCCCATACCCCAAACCATAAGTCCTGGGGATCGTTCAGAATAAAACGGAAAACGGCATTTTATTTCAATAGATCCAACCACTATCTATATATCGATATATCTAGATAGATACTGATAGTTTAGAATAAACTTTTTTTTCTTCATTAATTTTCATAGTCGTAAGTGGATTTTTTGTTTATACTTCAAAATTTTAAAAACAAAGAAATTTTTCTACATTTTTTTGATTTCTAACTAAAACATAACCAAAATTTCATAAACAGAAATCAAAAAAATTACTAGTTATTAATCATATTACTATTATATTATTAATATTAGAAACTATTCGTAATAGAAACATGGAAATATTAAGTAATTAAGTGTACTTAAAATAAGATTACAATTAATAAATCTTAAAATGAGACGTCTACCACAGCAACCAAACGAAAATAAATAATTCGATTAACCTGAATTTTTGTTTTGACTCAAGAATTCTATATCCCTTGCCCAATCCACTCCGACTGGAATTGACTAGGCGGGTTTTTTTTTTTCCATATTCATAGGAGTTCGTCTATGTTTCTGCTTTACGAATATGATATTTTCTGGGCATTTTTAATAATATCAAGTGCTATTCCTGTTTTGGCATTTCTAATTTCCGGAGTTTTATCTCCAATTAGGAAGGGGCCGGAGAAACTTTCTAGTTATGAATCTGGTATAGAACCGATCGGGGATGCTTGGTTACAATTTAGAATCCGTTATTATATGTTTGCTCTAGTTTTTGTTGTTTTTGATGTTGAAACCGTTTTTCTGTATCCGTGGGCAATGAGTTTCGATGTACTGGGGGTATCTGCTTTTATAGAAGCTTTCATTTTCTTGCTTATCCTAATTCTTGGTTTAGTTTATGCATGGCGAAAGGGAGCATTGGAATGGTCTTAGTTCGTTTCCTGAATACTTGTACAATAAAAAAAAGTAAAAAAAAAACCATTGAACCAATTATGAATTCCATTAAGTTTCCCGTACTTGATCGAACAACAAAAAATTCAGTTATTTCAACTACGTTAAATGATCTTTCAAATTGGTCAAGACTTTCCAGCCTATGGCCGCTTCTTTATGGTACCAGTTGTTGTTTCATTGAATTTGCCTCATTAATAGGCTCCCGATTTGACTTTGATCGTTATGGGCTAGTACCAAGATCCAGTCCTAGACAGGCGGACCTTATTTTAACAGCAGGTACAGTAACAATGAAAATGGCTCCTTCTTTAGTGAGATTATATGAACAAATGCCTGAACCAAAGTATGTTATTGCTATGGGAGCCTGTACAATTACAGGGGGGATGTTCAGTACTGATTCTTATAGTACTGTTCGAGGAGTTGATAAGCTAATTCCTGTAGATGTCTATTTGCCGGGCTGTCCACCTAAACCAGAGGCTGTTATAGACGCTATAACAAAGCTTCGTAAGAAAATAGCTAGAGAAATTTATAAGGATCGAATTAGACCTCAACAGGGTAATCGGTGTTTTACTACCAATCACAAGTTTTTTGTTGTACGCAGTACGCATGCTGGAAATTATGATCAAGAATTACTCTATCCACCATCATCTACTTCAGAGATCTCTACTGAAACATTTTTTAAATACAAAAGTCCAGTATCTCCCCACGAATTTGTGAATTAGGGAGGATTTTAGAGAATAAGAAAAAAATCTTCATAAATTAGAACTAATGTGAAATACTTATTTTATATAAAAAAGGTGTGGGGGAAATAAAAAAAATGCAGGGCACTTTGTCCGTTTGGCTAGCCAAACGCGGGCTAGTTCATAGATCGTTGGGCTTCGATTACCAAGGAATAGAGACTTTACAAATAAAGCCCGAAGATTGGCATTCTATTGCTGTAATTTTATATGTATATGGTTACAATTATTTACGTTCGCAATGTGCCTACGATGTGGCACCAGGTGGCCTCTTAGCCAGTGTGTATCATCTTACGAGAATAGAATATGGTGTCAATCAAGCGGAAGAAGTCTGTATAAAAGTATTTACTCACAGGAGTAATCCTAGAATTCCATCTGTTTTCTGGGTTTGGAAAAGTACGGATTTTCAAGAACGGGAATCTTATGATATGTTAGGAATAACATATGATAGCCATCCACGACTGAAACGGATCTTAATGCCCGAAAGTTGGATAGGGTGGCCTTTACGTAAGGATTATATTGCCCCCAATTTTTATGAAATACAAGATGCTTATTGAATGATAAAAAACGAGTCTTAGCTTCTATAACTGCGGACCTTCACGGAATATTTTGAATTCGATTCTTTTTAGTTTTTAGATCAAACAAACAGAAAAATTGAGATCTCATTCATATTATTATAGATAGCTTGATCTCCAAGTTGAAAGATACTTTTTTTCGTAAAAGCCGAGCCAATAGGATGAACTAAAAAAAAAAGAGTTCTGCATTATGAACTTTGTATCGCGCACATAACTTAGTCACATAACTGGGAATGAATAAATAAGATCGGAAATCCACAAATGAGGGGGGGTACAATTTCTATTGTATCTAATGAATCTTGGGGTATTTCTGCCCTTCAACTATAGATATAGATCCTTTTTTTACTTGTTTGATTCTTTCAAACAGAACTCAGTTAACCTTTGCTTTCGAATATGTAGTATGTATAAAGTATTATACATACTTTTTGAACGGATGGATCCACAACATGAACAAAAAAAGCGAGGGGGATAAAGGATGATTGCACCCTTTTTACTAAAGATACGTTTAATTTGCAGGATAGAAACTTATCAAAATTAATCAATCCAATAAATCCTATGCCAAGAACCAGATTTGAACTGGTGACACGAGGATTTTCAGTCCTCTGCTCTACCAACTGAGCTATCCCGGCGATTACCAAAGTATCATCCTCATTTTACTAGATGACTTAGGTCTATGTCAATTAAAAGAAACGAAAAAAAAAATAGTAAACGAAAAAAGTTTTGGACCGGGAATTTCTTGGATCCGCGAAAAGAAGATTTTCTAAGTTTTAGAAATGAAAAATGATATAGATTCTAAATAATTCAAATCGATATTTCTTTCTCATTTGTACGTGGATGATCTATCCCACAAGACTTGTATATAATAAGAAAAGAAATTCTAGTTTGTAAAAGCGTAGGATGAATAAAAAAAGATAATGAATTTTTGAATAACTAAAAAAAAGGTAAGGTGTCGGCGGGGGAGTGGGGATAGAGGGACTTGAACCCTCACGATTTAAAAAGTCAACGGATTTTCATCTTACTATAAATTTCATTGTTGTCAGTATTGACATGTAGAATGGGACTCTATCTTTATTCTCGTCCGATTAATAAGTTCCACCAAGGATCTATCAGACTATGAAGTGAATCATTTGATCAACACAAGGTAGTGAACTCCATTTGTTAGAACAGCTTCCATTGAGTCTCTGCACCTATCCCTTTTTCTCGCTTTTTAAACTCCGGTTTGTGCGCGTAAACCAGGATTTGGCTCAGGATTGCCCATTGTTAATTCCAGGGTTTCTCTGAATTTGAAAGTTATCACTTAGTAGGTTTCCATACCAAGGCTCAATCCAATTAAGTCCGTAGCGTCTACCAATTCCGCCATATCCCCTTTTTTGCTTTGAGATTAGGATCTCATTATGATGTCTTTCCACTTTGTCTTATGCCGAAACTTTTGAATTCATTACATATAGATACTTATTTTATTTCTTTGGTATCTTCTTTCATTTTTTTTCGCCCCATCCATATTGATTTAGTCTGATCAATAAAGATTCTATTATTTTTGTATTTGCAATTCAATATGGTTATATATTACATAACATATATATGTTCTTCCTTTTCTCATCTTTGTCTTAAATTTGAAGAAATAGTCGAACGGTCGATTCTTTTTTTTTTTTTTACTTACATGAAAAGAAATTGATGATTATTATTGAAACTTAGAATTCTACAATGTGCAATGGAAAAAGATTATAAACTGACTTCGTAGATTTGAAATTCGAATAATTCTAATAAATTCTATTCGAATAGTCATTTCGAATATTAATTCTAATAATTGTCTAATATTAGAAATAAAAGCAAAAGACAAAAAGTATAAAATAATAATAGCATTGAGGTTAGAACAAAAAAAACAAGAATTTCAAATGAGATATCGTTTAACTAAAAAAAAAAAAAAAGATTTCTGATCTAATTAAGATTTTCTTATTTAGAAACTAATGAAATCAAAATTAGAAAGTCGATATATTGCTATATTCTATTAATTAATTAAGGTTATGTTTTATTTATTTACTGATAATCACTATTTATTTGAGCTATATTCTGTTCTAGAATATATAGAATATGATTAATTCTAAATAGATAAGGAAAAATATGAATAGAGTATAGTTAATTGATACGATCTAGTAGTTTAGTGAATTTGTATGCATGCGCTATTTTATTTGAGCCCGCTTAGCTCAGAGGTTAGAGCATCGCATTTGTAATGCGATGGTCATCGGTTCGATTCCGATAGCCGGCTTTTCCATATTTTTTCGTTTTTTTACATGATTTTTAATGTACTTTCAAAATCAAAGAAGATTGAAAAGACTTCTTTCACCTTTTTATAAGAGTTACCACGCCGTTTATATTATGTCATAGAAACTTCCATATAGAAATATATATTGGGTAAAAGGTTTAGATCTTTGCAAAATAAATCAAGAAAATAAAGGCAAATTTTTGTGATTTATTTTATTTATATATATTGTATATACAATAAAATAAAATCTGTATATTGAGAGAATATATCTTCTGACTCTTTGTATTCCAAGAAACTGTTGGAGTGGATTTCACATCATTTATCATTATCATTTAGTTCAGTTTTAATTTTGTTTAGTTTTGTACAATTTCAATAAAAAAAGGAGTCTTTATGTCACGTTACCGAGGGCCTCGTTTTAAAAAAATACGCCGTCTGGGGGCTTTACCGGGACTAACTAGTAAAAGGCCTAGGGCAGGAAGCGATCTTAGAAACCAATCACGCTCCGGAAAAAAATCTCAATATCGTATTCGTTTAGAAGAAAAACAAAAATTGCGTTTTCATTATGGTCTTACAGAACGCCAATTACTTAAATATGTTCGTATCGCCGGAAAAGCCAAGGGGTCAACAGGTCAAGTTTTATTACAATTACTTGAAATGCGTTTGGATAACATCCTTTTTCGATTGGGTATGGCTTTGACTATTCCTCAAGCGCGCCAATTAGTTAACCATGGACATATTTTAGTTAATGGTCGCATAGTTGATATACCAAGTTATCGCTGCAAACCCCGAGATATTATTACGGTGAAGGATGAACAAAACTCTCGAACTTTGGTTCAAAATCTTCTTGATTCATCTGCCCCCGAGGAATTGCCAAACCATCTGACTCTTCACACATTCCAATATGAAGGGTTAGTCAATCAAATAATAGATAGGAAATGGGTCGGTTTGAAAATAAATGAATTGCTTGTCGTAGAATATTACTCTCGACAGACTTAATAAACCTAACTTAAGTAAAAAAAAAAATAACTAAAAACAATAGTTCGGACAACTCCCCTTTGCCCTCTTTTTTGATTAAAAAGGCGCGAGGTAAGGGATTTTGTCGGGGAATCTTTTTCCTATTCATGTATCATAGATTGGTAGGGAGGTTTGGATTCATTGTTTGCTCTTCCCAGGATTTTCCATATCAAAGCAATTTAGATTTTATATCTATTTTTTTTTATTTGATACATTGTGGTCAATCACGTAAGATCTGTGAATTAGTGGAAAGTATGGAAAGAGAGGGATTCGAACCCTCGGTAAACAGAAGTCTACATAACAGTTCCAATGTTACGCCTTCAACCACTCGGCCATCTCTCCGACATCAGGATTATGACTGAGTACCTGGGTGAATAGCGAGTGATTCATCAATGTTTTTTAGATTCTGGTTAATAGATACCTTTTTTTACCGGAAAAAATGGGACATTGGACGTAGATAAAAGGTTTTTTTATTTTAACGAGTCCGCTTTTATGTTAGTTCGTACTATACAATTCCTTTGTTTGTGAAAATATTTTATCACAAAAGAAAAGGTAAAGGAAATAAAAAGAGTTATAGAATGGATTACTACCTATGCCAAGATCACGTATAAATGGAAATTTTATTGATAAAACCTTTACAATTATAGCCGATATCTTATTACGAGTCATTCCGACAACTTCCGGAGAAAAAGAGGCATTTACTTATTACAGAGATGGTGCGATTTGATTATCATTATTTTTTTTCTCGCCGGTTTGGAATAGAAAGAAAAACGAGTATTAAAAAAATCTACGCTTTTGAAGGTGAAGTTTATAATATAAAAAAGCAATCCCTTCTGTCATGTATCCACGATTAATGCAGCCTTAGATGCTTCAATTGTCAATTCTAGTATTGAGCAAAAGGTTTTTACCTATGGTTCGTTCCCGTATTACAGATCAATCCTACTACACTAATACAATATACGAATAGGAGGCATAGGGGAAGAAGCACTACGCCGAGAAATCAACAACACGAAAACTTTCTTCAAAATGATTCCTTTTCTTTCTTCTTCTTTGGGATTGGGACTAATTAAAATGGTTGGAACAATAAACATCCATCTCGTTCGTACTTTGGATACCCGTATAACCATTGAAGACTGTTGAAGTGACTAATTCCTGGAAATTTAGGGGCGTTGAGAACAAAGAAATTTTTAGAGTTTCCTTTTTTATTTTTATCTAGCATGAACCCACTTGGTAGTAAGAAAAGATCTTTTGCAAGAAGGTTGGCTAGGGATTTCTTGTAAAAACATTAGCCCCGCTTAGTTCATAATGACATCAAATTTTTCCATATATTATTTTCATTATGCACTTAAAGGAGGAGCCGTATGAGATGAAAATCTCACATACGGTTCTGAAACGGAGAATTCGTTAAAGCGAATGACGACCGTAACGGATGTCGGCTCAATCTGAAGGAAATTATGCGGAAGCATTACAGAATTATTATGAAGCTATGCGACTAGAAATTGACCCCTATGATCGAAGTTATATACTCTATAATATAGGCCTTATCCACACAAGTAATGGGGAACATACCAAAGCTTTAGAATATTATTTTCGGGCATTAGAACGAAACCCCTTTTTACCACAAGCTTTTAATAATATGGCTGTGATCTGCCATTACGTGCGACTATCTCCACTATAGAAAAAAAGAACGAACAGCTAGTCAATGAAATACTAGAAACAAAAAAAGGACTTTCTACATAAGCATCGTCCAAAACGATTTTTTATCAGCTGTAGCAAATAAATAAACTTCATAGATCGAAATATGAAGTGAAGACTAGATATGCCTAAATACTTTCTCGATGGATAAAAAAAGATTTAATTGATAGAGGAAGCACCGTAAAGATCAATTGGAAAGGTTTTTGACCGATACAACAAGAGCTGTTTATTTATATCATAATATGAGATAAATCTTAGGAATCTACTTATGTAATAGAGTGGATCCCCTAAGGTATTAAGCAGCGGTGTAGCATCAGATCCTAAAGACAGTAAGTCTTTTTCTTTTTTATGAAGTATGAAAAAATATGAAAAAAGTCTTTTTCAAAGATTCTATATAAATTTTTATATGAAAGCGGGATAGTTACCTTTCAGAAAATTCTAATATCTAATAACAGTGAACATGCTTTTTTTCTGAAGGTAGGAGAAAAGATAAAACTTATTATATTAATTAATATATTAATTCAAAATCTATTAATTAAATCAAAATGAAAGTTTGAAACTCGTGTAATTACTCTCTTTTGTTTAATCCAAGAAAAACCGAAAGAAATCTCATTCAACATTCAATTAGAGATAAAGTGAAAGTAGGTTAAAAAACTGGTACACTAAAAGAGTTGGTTGTCGAGCCGTATGAGGTAGGAAACTCTCAAGTACGGTTCTCAGGGAGGGAATTGACACGCCTATTCCGACCGTGGAGAACAGGCCATTCAACAAGGAGATTCTGAAATGGCGGAGGCTTGGTTCGCTCAAGCCGCCGAGTATTGGAAACAGGCTATAACGCTTACTCCTGGTAATTATATTGAAGCACAGAATTGGTTGACGATCACGAGGCGCTTCGAATAAGAACTTTTCCTTTGTTTCTTTTTTTTTATTCTATATATATCTTTATTTGTTTTTACAATTAATCGTTTTTTAGTTTCTTGGCCCTCTCGGGCAAATAAAACAGATCCTGTTTTTTCTATCAAAAGAACCAATAA
>JAIUCV010001736.1:62500-66821 GCA_026724425.1 Erythrophleum ivorense | reverse complement strand
GATCCAATTTGGTTTTTTGGGTTTGCATCATTGCCCCATGGCCCCTTGAGGAAAATGGAAGAGTTTGGCACGGGGGAACTCGCCCCGGGCAAAAGTTGGCACGGGGCCACTCGCTCACGGCTTGCCCGCGGGCGAGTTTGAGGGGGGCGTATGTGCCATGTGAAAATCCGCGTGATCCAATTTGGTTTTTTGGGTTGGCATCATTGCCCCATGGGATCTTGAGGAAAATGGAAGAGTTTGGCACGGGGGAACCCGCCCCGGGCAAAAGTTGGCACGGGGCACTCGCTCACGGCTTGCCCGAGGGCAAGTCCGCGGGGGGGCGTATGTGCCAAGTGAAAATCCGCGTGATCCAATTTGGTTTTTTGGGTTGGCATCATTGCCCCATGGGACCTTGAGGAAAATGGAAGAGTTTGGCACGGGGGAACCCGCCCCGGGCAAAAGTTGGCACGGGGCACTCGCTCACGGCTTGCCCGAGGGCAAGTCCGCGGGGGGGCGTATGTGCCAAGTGAAAATCCGCGTGATCCAATTTGGTTTTTTGGGTTGGCATCATTGCCCCATGGGACCTTGAGGAAAATGGAAGAGTTTGGCACGGGGCAACCCGCCCCGGGCAAAAGTTGGCACGGGGCCACTCGCTCACGGCTTGCCCGCGGGCAAGTTTGAGGGGGGGCGTATGTGCCAAGTGAAAATCCGCGTGATCCAATTTGGTTTTTTGGGTTGGCATCATTGCCCCATGGGATCTTGAGGAAAATGGAAGAGTTTGGCACGGGGGAACCCGCCCCGGGCAAAAGTTGGCACGGGGCCACTCGCTCACGGCTTGCCCGCGGGCAAGTCCGAGGGGGGGCGTATGTGCCAAGTGAAAATCCGCGTGATCCAATTTGGTTTTTTGGGTTGGCATCATTGCCCCATGGCACCTTGAGGAAAATGGAAGAGTTTGGCACGGGGGAACCCGCCCCGGGCAAAAGTTGGCACGGGGCCACTCGCTCACGGCTTGCCCGCGGGCAAGTTTGAGGGGGGGCGTATGTGCCAAGTGAAAATCCGCGTGATCCAATTTGGTTTTTTGGGTTTGCATCATTGCCCCATGGCCCCTTGAGGAAAATGGAAGAGTTTGGCACGGGGGAACTCGCCCCGGGCAAAAGTTGGCACGGGGCCACTCGCTCACGGCTTGCCCGCTGGCGAGTTTGAGGGGGGCGTATGTGCCAAGTGAAAATCCGCGTGATCCAATTTGGTTTTTTGGGTTGGCATCATTGCCCCATGGCCCCTTGAGGAAAATGGAAGAGTTTGGCACGGGGGAACCCGCCCCGGGCAAAAGTTGGCACGGGGCCACTCGCTCACGGCTTGCCCGCGGGCAAGTTTGAGGGGGGGCGTATGTGCCAAGTGAAAATCCGCGTGATCCAATTTGGTTTTTTGGGTTTGCATCATTGCCCCATGGCCCCTTGAGGAAAATGGAAGAGTTTGGCACGGGGGAACTCGCCCCGGGCAAAAGTTGGCACGGGGCCACTCGCTCACGGCTTGCCCGCGGGCGAGTTTGAGGGGGGCGTATGTGCCAAGTGAAAATCCGCGTGATCCAATTTGGTTTTTTGGGTTGGCATCATTGCCCCATGGCCCCTTGAGGAAAATGGAAGAGTTTGGCACGGGGGAACTCGCCCCGGGCAAAAGTTGGCACGGGGCCACTCGCTCACGGCTTGCCCGCGGGCGAGTTTGAGGGGGGCGTATGTGCCAAGTGAAAATCCGCGTGATCCAATTTGGTTTTTTGGGTTGGCATCATTGCCCCATGGGACCTTGAGGAAAATGGAAGAGTTTGGCACGGGGGAACCCGCCCCGGGCAAAAGTTGGCACGGGGCCACTCGCTCACGGCTTGCCCGCGGGCAAGTTTGAGGGGGGGCGTATGTGCCAAGTGAAAATCCGCGTGATCCAATTTGGTTTTTTGGGTTGGCATCATTGCCCCATGGGATCTTGAGGAAAATGGAAGAGTTTGGCACGGGGGAACCCGCCCCGGGCAAAAGTTGGCACGGGGCACTCGCTCACGGCTTGCCCGCGGGCGAGTCCGCGGGGGGGCGTATGTGCCAAGTGAAAATCCGCGTGATCCAATTTGGTTTTTTGGGTTGGCATCATTGCCCCATGGGACCTTGAGGAAAATGGAAGAGTTTGGCAGGGGGCTACCCGCCCCGGGCAAAAGTTGGCACGGGGCCACTCGCTCACGGCTTGCCCGCGGGCAAGTCCGAGGGGGGCCGTATGTGCCAAGTGAAAATCCGCGTGATCCAATTTGGTTTTTTGGGTTGGCATCATTGCCCCATGGCACCTTGAGGAAAATGGAAGAGTTTGGCACGGGGGAACCCGCCCCGGGCAAAAGTTGGCACGGGGCCACTCGCTCACGGCTTGCCCGCGGGCAAGTTCATGGTGGTGGCGCTTGTGCCAAGTTGAAATCCACGTGGTCCACCTTGGTTTTCTGGGTTGGCATCATTGCCCCACGGCACCTTGGGCACAATGGTGGAGTTTGGCACAAGAGAACTTGCCCCGGGCAAGTGTTGGTATCATTGGCACTTGCTCACGGGTTGCCCGCGGCTTGCCCGGATCGCTCCAAAATGGTTGTGCCCGTACCAAATTAAAATCCACTCGATCCATTTTGGATTTTTTGATTTGTATGATTGCCATAGGGCCCCAAGAGGATGTTGGAGTCGCCGCCCGCCCGAGACGGTGGCCGGCGGTGGCCGCTTGGGTGGCTATTTGCCTAAGAAGGAAAAAATTCAAAATATATTGTACGAGTGTCCAAAAATTATGAAATTTGGCGAGGAGGGAGATCTCATCAATCTAAGCATGCCTGCAAAAAATCGTGCAAAAATTCGATCTCTAGGTCCAAAAAAAAACTTGTGCTAGCTGGCGAAAATGTATATCTCTTCCTGCCAGGATGGAAAGGGTGCGTTTTGCTCTTTAGGGGGGAAGGCTCTCTTGGTGCCATGCTCACCCCCCCTGCACCCCCAACCTTGCCACGCACCTTATGGGTGCAAGCAAGGGGAAGGGGTGGCCCGAGCATGGCACCACAAGTGGCCGGCCACCGCCCGCCGCCGGGCATCCTCCGGCGGCGGCCGGCCACTTTTTCCGGCGACCCCCAAAATGTGTGGGCAAGTGAATCGAGATGGAATTTGACGGATTTTAAGGGGGTTGCCGGAAGTCGCGACGAGTTTATTGGGCTCCAACCCGCACCCGGTCATTCGTGGCCGCTTGCGGGGATCTTCCCATCGCTCCATCCCCGAGGTCCCATGTGGGTGGTGGCGTGCGGTGTGCGAAGGTAATCCGTGGAAACTACATTTGTTGCTCCTCCCCCCTCCAGTTGATCTCGTTGTTGCTCCTCCCCCCTCCAGACGATCTCTTTGATGCCCCTCCAGACGATCTCATTTCATTTCTCGCCACTTTGTTGACCTGTCATTGGGATCCAACCCCCCTTCGATGATCCCATTGAGTTCCAACCCGCACCCGGTCTCCCCAGGCCGCGTGCGGGGGTCTCCCCATCGCTCGTTCATTAAGGTCTCGCGTGTGTGGGAGGGCGGCAACCCTGTCGCCTGTTTAAGCATGCGTGTGGCTGGCGTGGAAGTGCGGTGCGCGGGGATGCAAGCTTTGTGCGAACTTTTTCTCCACCCCCCTTGAGCCCCCGAACTCGACTCTCTCGTTCACCCCCTCTTTGTTGAACTGGCATTGGGATTCGACGCTCCCATTGCGCTCCAACCCGCGCCCGGTCTCCCCAGGCCGCGTGCGGGGGTCTCCCCATCGCTCGTTCATTAAGGTCTCGCGTGTGTGGGAGGGCGGCAACCCTGCCGCCTGTATAAGCATGCGTGTGGCTGGCGTGGAAGTGCGGTGCGCGGGGATGCAAGCTTTGTGCGAACTTTTTCTCCACCCCCCTTGAGCCCTCGAACTTGACTCTCTCGTTCACCCCCTCTTTGTTGAACTGGCATTGGGATTCGATCGTCCCATTGCGTTCCAACCCGCGCCCGGTCTTCCCAGGCCGCGTGCGGGGGTCTCCCCATCGCTCGTTCATTAAGGTCCCGCGTGTGTGGGAGGGCGGCAACCCTGTCGCCTGTATAAGCATGCGTGTGGCTGGCGTGGAAGTGCGGTGCGTGGGGATACGATTGTTTTCGGACTTTTTCTCCACCCCCCTTGAGCCCTCGAACTCGACTCTCTCGTTCACCCCCTCTTCTTTGTTGAGCTGGCATTGGGATTCGATCGTCCCATTGCGTTCCAACCCGCGCCCGGTCTTCCCAGGCCGCGTGCGGGGGTCTCCCCATCGCTCGTTCATTAAGGTCTCGCGTGTGTGGGAGGGCGGCAACCC
>JAIUCV010001736.1:50000-52500 GCA_026724425.1 Erythrophleum ivorense | reverse complement strand
CCCCATGGGATCTTGAGGAAAATGGAAGAGTTTGGCACGGGGGAACCCGCCCCGGGCAAAAGTTGGCACGGGGCACTCGCTCACGGCTTGCCCGCGGGCGAGTCCGCGGGGGGGCGTATGTGCCAAGTGAAAATCCGCGTGATCCAATTTGGTTTTTTGGGTTGGCATCATTGCCCCATGGGACCTTGAGGAAAATGGAAGAGTTTGGCAGGGGGCTACCCGCCCCGGGCAAAAGTTGGCACGGGGCCACTCGCTCACGGCTTGCCCGCGGGCAAGTCCGAGGGGGGCCGTATGTGCCAAGTGAAAATCCGCGTGATCCAATTTGGTTTTTTGGGTTGGCATCATTGCCCCATGGCACCTTGAGGAAAATGGAAGAGTTTGGCACGGGGGAACCCGCCCCGGGCAAAAGTTGGCACGGGGCCACTCGCTCACCGGCTTGCCCGCGGGCAAGTTCATGGTGGTGGCGCTTGTGCCAAGTTGAAATCCACGTGGTCCACCTTGGTTTTCTGGGTTGGCATCATTGCCCCACGGCACCTTGGGCACAATGGTGGAGTTTGGCACAAGAGAACTTGCCCCGGGCAAGTGTTGGTATCATTGGCACTTGCTCACGGGTTGCCCGCGGCTTGCCCGGATCGCTCCAAAATGGTTGTGCCCGTACCAAATTAAAATCCACTCGATCCATTTTGGATTTTTTGATTTGTATGATTGCCATAGGGCCCCAAGAGGATGTTGGAGTCGCCGCCCGCCCGAGACGGTGGCCGGCGGTGGCCGCTTGGGTGGCTATTTGCCTAAGAAGGAAAAAATTCAAAATATATTGTACGAGTGTCCAAAAATTATGAAATTTGGCGAGGAGGGAGATCTCATCAATCTAAGCATGCCTGCAAAAAATCGTGCAAAAATTCGATCTCTAGGTCCAAAAAAAAACTTGTGCTAGCTGGCGAAAATGTATATCTCTTCCTGCCAGGATGGAAAGGGTGCGTTTTGCTCTTTAGGGGGGAAGGCTCTCTTGGTGCCATGCTCACCCCCCCTGCACCCCCAACCTTGCCACGCACCTTATGGGTGCAAGCAAGGGGAAGGGGTGGCCCGAGCATGGCACCACAAGTGGCCGGCCACCGCCCGCCGCCGGGCATCCTCCGGCGGCGGCCGGCCACTTTTTCCGGCGACCCCCAAAATGTGTGGGCAAGTGAATCGAGATGGAATTTGACGGATTTTAAGGGGGTTGCCGGAAGTCGCGACGAGTTTATTGGGCTCCAACCCGCACCCGGTCATTCGTGGCCGCTTGCGGGGATCTTCCCATCGCTCCATCCCCGAGGTCCCATGTGGGTGGTGGCGTGCGGTGTGCGAAGGTAATCCGTGGAAACTACATTTGTTGCTCCTCCCCCCTCCAGTTGATCTCGTTGTTGCTCCTCCCCCCTCCAGACGATCTCTTTGATGCCCCTCCAGACGATCTCATTTCATTTCTCGCCACTTTGTTGACCTGTCATTGGGATCCAACCCCCCTTCGATGATCCCATTGAGTTCCAACCCGCACCCGGTCTCCCCAGGCCGCGTGCGGGGGTCTCCCCATCGCTCGTTCATTAAGGTCTCGCGTGTGTGGGAGGGCGGCAACCCTGTCGCCTGTTTAAGCATGCGTGTGGCTGGCGTGGAAGTGCGGTGCGCGGGGATGCAAGCTTTGTGCGAACTTTTTCTCCACCCCCCTTGAGCCCCCGAACTCGACTCTCTCGTTCACCCCCTCTTTGTTGAACTGGCATTGGGATTCGACGCTCCCATTGCGCTCCAACCCGCGCCCGGTCTCCCCAGGCCGCGTGCGGGGGTCTCCCCATCGCTCGTTCATTAAGGTCTCGCGTGTGTGGGAGGGCGGCAACCCTGCCGCCTGTATAAGCATGCGTGTGGCTGGCGTGGAAGTGCGGTGCGCGGGGATGCAAGCTTTGTGCGAACTTTTTCTCCACCCCCCTTGAGCCCTCGAACTTGACTCTCTCGTTCACCCCCTCTTTGTTGAACTGGCATTGGGATTCGATCGTCCCATTGCGTTCCAACCCGCGCCCGGTCTTCCCAGGCCGCGTGCGGGGGTCTCCCCATCGCTCGTTCATTAAGGTCCCGCGTGTGTGGGAGGGCGGCAACCCTGTCGCCTGTATAAGCATGCGTGTGGCTGGCGTGGAAGTGCGGTGCGTGGGGATACGATTGTTTTCGGACTTTTTCTCCACCCCCCTTGAGCCCTCGAACTCGACTCTCTCGTTCACCCCCTCTTCTTTGTTGAGCTGGCATTGGGATTCGATCGTCCCATTGCGTTCCAACCCGCGCCCGGTCTTCCCAGGCCGCGTGCGGGGGTCTCCCCATCGCTCGTTCATTAAGGTCTCGCGTGTGTGGGAGGGCGGCAACCCTGTCGCCTGTATAAGCATGCGTGTGGCTGGCGTGGAAGTGTGGTGCGCGGGGATACGATTGTTTTCGGACTTCCCCATCCCTTGTTTGTTCCTCCGCCGGTTGAGCCCTTCTCATTTCC
>JAIUCV010001736.1:27500-30000 GCA_026724425.1 Erythrophleum ivorense | reverse complement strand
GGCCACTCGCTCACGGCTTGCCCGCGGGCGAGTTTGAGGGGGGCGTATGTGCCAAGTGAAAATCCGCGTGATCCAATTTGGTTTTTTGGGTTGGCATCATTGCCCCATGGGATCTTGAGGAAAATGGAAGAGTTTGGCACGGGGGAACCCGCCCCGGGCAAAAGTTGGCACGGGGCCACTCGCTCACGGCTTGCCCGCGGGCAAGTTTGAGGGGGGGCGTATGTGCCAAGTGAAAATCCGCGTGATCCAATTTGGTTTTTTGGGTTTGCATCATTGCCCCATGGCCCCTTGAGGAAAATGGAAGAGTTTGGCACGGGGGAACTCGCCCCGGGCAAAAGTTGGCACGGGGCCACTCGCTCACGGCTTGCCCGCGGGCGAGTTTGAGGGGGGCGTATGTGCCATGTGAAAATCCGCGTGATCCAATTTGGTTTTTTGGGTTGGCATCATTGCCCCATGGGATCTTGAGGAAAATGGAAGAGTTTGGCACGGGGGAACCCGCCCCGGGCAAAAGTTGGCACGGGGCACTCGCTCACGGCTTGCCCGAGGGCAAGTCCGCGGGGGGGCGTATGTGCCAAGTGAAAATCCGCGTGATCCAATTTGGTTTTTTGGGTTGGCATCATTGCCCCATGGGACCTTGAGGAAAATGGAAGAGTTTGGCACGGGGGAACCCGCCCCGGGCAAAAGTTGGCACGGGGCACTCGCTCACGGCTTGCCCGAGGGCAAGTCCGCGGGGGGGCGTATGTGCCAAGTGAAAATCCGCGTGATCCAATTTGGTTTTTTGGGTTGGCATCATTGCCCCATGGGACCTTGAGGAAAATGGAAGAGTTTGGCACGGGGCAACCCGCCCCGGGCAAAAGTTGGCACGGGGCCACTCGCTCACGGCTTGCCCGCGGGCAAGTTTGAGGGGGGCGTATGTGCCAAGTGAAAATCCGCGTGATCCAATTTGGTTTTTTGGGTTGGCATCATTGCCCCATGGGATCTTGAGGAAAATGGAAGAGTTTGGCACGGGGGAACCCGCCCCGGGCAAAAGTTGGCACGGGGCCACTCGCTCACGGCTTGCCCGCGGGCAAGTCCGAGGGGGGGCGTATGTGCCAAGTGAAAATCCGCGTGATCCAATTTGGTTTTTTGGGTTGGCATCATTGCCCCATGGCACCTTGAGGAAAATGGAAGAGTTTGGCACGGGGGAACCCGCCCCGGGCAAAAGTTGGCACGGGGCCACTCGCTCACGGCTTGCCCGCGGGCAAGTTTGAGGGGGGGCGTATGTGCCAAGTGAAAATCCGCGTGATCCAATTTGGTTTTTTGGGTTTGCATCATTGCCCCATGGCCCCTTGAGGAAAATGGAAGAGTTTGGCACGGGGGAACTCGCCCCGGGCAAAAGTTGGCACGGGGCCACTCGCTCACGGCTTGCCCGCTGGCGAGTTTGAGGGGGGCGTATGTGCCAAGTGAAAATCCGCGTGATCCAATTTGGTTTTTTGGGTTGGCATCATTGCCCCATGGCCCCTTGAGGAAAATGGAAGAGTTTGGCACGGGGGAACCCGCCCCGGGCAAAAGTTGGCACGGGGCCACTCGCTCACGGCTTGCCCGCGGGCAAGTTTGAGGGGGGGCGTATGTGCCAAGTGAAAATCCGCGTGATCCAATTTGGTTTTTTGGGTTTGCATCATTGCCCCATGGCCCCTTGAGGAAAATGGAAGAGTTTGGCACGGGGGAACTCGCCCCGGGCAAAAGTTGGCACGGGGCCACTCGCTCACGGCTTGCCCGCGGGCGAGTTTGAGGGGGGCGTATGTGCCAAGTGAAAATCCGCGTGATCCAATTTGGTTTTTTGGGTTGGCATCATTGCCCCATGGCCCCTTGAGGAAAATGGAAGAGTTTGGCACGGGGGAACTCGCCCCGGGCAAAAGTTGGCACGGGGCCACTCGCTCACGGCTTGCCCGCGGGCGAGTTTGAGGGGGGCGTATGTGCCAAGTGAAAATCCGCGTGATCCAATTTGGTTTTTTGGGTTGGCATCATTGCCCCATGGGACCTTGAGGAAAATGGAAGAGTTTGGCACGGGGGAACCCGCCCCGGGCAAAAGTTGGCACGGGGCCACTCGCTCACGGCTTGCCCGCGGGCAAGTTTGAGGGGGGGCGTATGTGCCAAGTGAAAATCCGCGTGATCCAATTTGGTTTTTTGGGTTGGCATCATTGCCCCATGGGATCTTGAGGAAAATGGAAGAGTTTGGCACGGGGGAACCCGCCCCGGGCAAAAGTTGGCACGGGGCACTCGCTCACGGCTTGCCCGCGGGCGAGTCCGCGGGGGGGCGTATGTGCCAAGTGAAAATCCGCGTGATCCAATTTGGTTTTTTGGGTTGGCATCATTGCCCCATGGGACCTTGAGGAAAATGGAAGAGTTTGGCAGGGGGCTACCCGCCCCGGGCAAAAGTTGGCACGGGGCCACTCGCTCACGGCTTGCCCGCGGGCAAGTCCGAGGGGGGCCGTATGTGCCAAGTGAAAATCCGCGTGAT
>JAIUCV010001736.1:15000-17500 GCA_026724425.1 Erythrophleum ivorense | reverse complement strand
ATGGAAGAGTTTGGCACGGGGGAACCCGCCCCGGGCAAAAGTTGGCACGGGGCCACTCGCTCACGGCTTGCCCGCGGGCAAGTTTGAGGGGGGGCGTATGTGCCAAGTGAAAATCCGCGTGATCCAATTTGGTTTTTTGGGTTTGCATCATTGCCCCATGGCCCCTTGAGGAAAATGGAAGAGTTTGGCACGGGGGAACTCGCCCCGGGCAAAAGTTGGCACGGGGCCACTCGCTCACGGCTTGCCCGCGGGCGAGTTTGAGGGGGGCGTATGTGCCATGTGAAAATCCGCGTGATCCAATTTGGTTTTTTGGGTTGGCATCATTGCCCCATGGGATCTTGAGGAAAATGGAAGAGTTTGGCACGGGGGAACCCGCCCCGGGCAAAAGTTGGCACGGGGCACTCGCTCACGGCTTGCCCGAGGGCAAGTCCGCGGGGGGGGCGTATGTGCCAAGTGAAAATCCGCGTGATCCAATTTGGTTTTTTGGGTTGGCATCATTGCCCCATGGGACCTTGAGGAAAATGGAAGAGTTTGGCACGGGGGAACCCGCCCCGGGCAAAAGTTGGCACGGGGCACTCGCTCACGGCTTGCCCGAGGGCAAGTCCGCGGGGGGGCGTATGTGCCAAGTGAAAATCCGCGTGATCCAATTTGGTTTTTTGGGTTGGCATCATTGCCCCATGGGACCTTGAGGAAAATGGAAGAGTTTGGCACGGGGCAACCCGCCCCGGGCAAAAGTTGGCACGGGGCCACTCGCTCACGGCTTGCCCGCGGGCAAGTTTGAGGGGGGCGTATGTGCCAAGTGAAAATCCGCGTGATCCAATTTGGTTTTTTGGGTTGGCATCATTGCCCCATGGGATCTTGAGGAAAATGGAAGAGTTTGGCACGGGGGAACCCGCCCCGGGCAAAAGTTGGCACGGGGCCACTCGCTCACGGCTTGCCCGCGGGCAAGTCCGAGGGGGGGCGTATGTGCCAAGTGAAAATCCGCGTGATCCAATTTGGTTTTTTGGGTTGGCATCATTGCCCCATGGCACCTTGAGGAAAATGGAAGAGTTTGGCACGGGGGAACCCGCCCCGGGCAAAAGTTGGCACGGGGCCACTCGCTCACGGCTTGCCCGCGGGCAAGTTTGAGGGGGGGCGTATGTGCCAAGTGAAAATCCGCGTGATCCAATTTGGTTTTTTGGGTTTGCATCATTGCCCCATGGCCCCTTGAGGAAAATGGAAGAGTTTGGCACGGGGGAACTCGCCCCGGGCAAAAGTTGGCACGGGGCCACTCGCTCACGGCTTGCCCGCTGGCGAGTTTGAGGGGGGCGTATGTGCCAAGTGAAAATCCGCGTGATCCAATTTGGTTTTTTGGGTTGGCATCATTGCCCCATGGCCCCTTGAGGAAAATGGAAGAGTTTGGCACGGGGGAACCCGCCCCGGGCAAAAGTTGGCACGGGGCCACTCGCTCACGGCTTGCCCGCGGGCAAGTTTGAGGGGGGGCGTATGTGCCAAGTGAAAATCCGCGTGATCCAATTTGGTTTTTTGGGTTTGCATCATTGCCCCATGGCCCCTTGAGGAAAATGGAAGAGTTTGGCACGGGGGAACTCGCCCCGGGCAAAAGTTGGCACGGGGCCACTCGCTCACGGCTTGCCCGCGGGCGAGTTTGAGGGGGGCGTATGTGCCAAGTGAAAATCCGCGTGATCCAATTTGGTTTTTTGGGTTGGCATCATTGCCCCATGGCCCCTTGAGGAAAATGGAAGAGTTTGGCACGGGGGAACTCGCCCCGGGCAAAAGTTGGCACGGGGCCACTCGCTCACGGCTTGCCCGCGGGCGAGTTTGAGGGGGGCGTATGTGCCAAGTGAAAATCCGCGTGATCCAATTTGGTTTTTTGGGTTGGCATCATTGCCCCATGGGACCTTGAGGAAAATGGAAGAGTTTGGCACGGGGGAACCCGCCCCGGGCAAAAGTTGGCACGGGGCCACTCGCTCACGGCTTGCCCGCGGGCAAGTTTGAGGGGGGGCGTATGTGCCAAGTGAAAATCCGCGTGATCCAATTTGGTTTTTTGGGTTGGCATCATTGCCCCATGGGATCTTGAGGAAAATGGAAGAGTTTGGCACGGGGGAACCCGCCCCGGGCAAAAGTTGGCACGGGGCACTCGCTCACGGCTTGCCCGCGGGCGAGTCCGCGGGGGGGCGTATGTGCCAAGTGAAAATCCGCGTGATCCAATTTGGTTTTTTGGGTTGGCATCATTGCCCCATGGGACCTTGAGGAAAATGGAAGAGTTTGGCAGGGGGCTACCCGCCCCGGGCAAAAGTTGGCACGGGGCCACTCGCTCACGGCTTGCCCGCGGGCAAGTCCGAGGGGGGCCGTATGTGCCAAGTGAAAATCCGCGTGATCCAATTTGGTTTTTTGGGTTGGCATCATTGCCCCATGGCACCTTGAGGAAAATGGAAGAGTTTGGCACGGGGGAACCCGCCCCGGGCAAAAGTTGGCACGGGGCCACTCGCTCACGGCTTGC
>JAIUCV010001736.1:0-5000 GCA_026724425.1 Erythrophleum ivorense | reverse complement strand
AATCCGCGTGATCCAATTTGGTTTTTTGGGTTTGCATCATTGCCCCATGGCCCCTTGAGGAAAATGGAAGAGTTTGGCACGGGGGAACTCGCCCCGGGCAAAAGTTGGCACGGGGCCACTCGCTCACGGCTTGCCCGCGGGCGAGTTTGAGGGGGGCGTATGTGCCATGTGAAAATCCGCGTGATCCAATTTGGTTTTTTGGGTTGGCATCATTGCCCCATGGGATCTTGAGGAAAATGGAAGAGTTTGGCACGGGGGAACCCGCCCCGGGCAAAAGTTGGCACGGGGGCACTCGCTCACGGCTTGCCCGAGGGCAAGTCCGCGGGGGGGCGTATGTGCCAAGTGAAAATCCGCGTGATCCCAATTTGGTTTTTTGGGTTGGCATCATTGCCCCATGGGACCTTGAGGAAAATGGAAGAGTTTGGCAACGGGGGAACCCGCCCCGGGCAAAAGTTGGCACGGGGCACTCGCTCACGGCTTGCCCGAGGGCAAGTCCGCGGGGGGGGCGTATGTGCCAAGTGAAAATCCGCGTGATCCAATTTGGTTTTTTGGGTTGGCATCATTGCCCCATGGGACCTTGAGGAAAATGGAAGAGTTTGGCACGGGGCAACCCGCCCCGGGCAAAAGTTGGCACGGGGCCACTCGCTCACGGCTTGCCCGCGGGCAAGTTTGAGGGGGGCGTATGTGCCAAGTGAAAATCCGCGTGATCCAATTTGGTTTTTTTGGGTTGGCATCATTGCCCCATGGGATCTTGAGGAAAATGGAAGAGTTTGGCACGGGGGAACCCGCCCCGGGCAAAAGTTGGCACGGGGCCACTCGCTCACAGGCTTGCCCGCGGGCAAGTCCGAGGGGGGGCGTATGTGCCAAGTGAAAATCCGCGTGATCCAATTTGGTTTTTGGGTTGGCATCATTGCCCCATGGCACCTTGAGGAAAATGGAAGAGTTTGGCACGGGGGAACCCGCCCCGGGCAAAAGTTGGCACGGGGCCACTCGCTCACCGGCTTGCCCGGCGGGCAAGTTTGAGGGGGGGCGTATGTGCCAAGTGAAAATCCGCGTGATCCAATTTGGTTTTTTGGGTTTGCATCATTGCCCCATGGCCCCTTGAGGAAAATGGAAGAGTTTGGCACGGGGGAACTCGCCCCGGGCAAAAGTTGGCACGGGGCCACTCGCTCACGGCTTGCCCGCTGGCGAGTTTGAGGGGGGCGTATGTGCCAAGTGAAAATCCGCGTGATCCAATTTGGTTTTTTGGGTTGGCATCATTGCCCCATGGCCCCTTGAGGAAATGGAAGAGTTTGGCACGGGGGAACCCGCCCCGGGCAAAAGTTGGCACGGGGCCACTCGCTCACGGCTTGCCCGCGGGCAAGTTTGAGGGGGGGGCGTATGTGCCAAGTGAAAATCCGCGTGATCCAATTTGGTTTTTTGGGTTTGCATCATTGCCCCATGGCCCCTTGAGGAAAATGGAAGAGTTTGGCACGGGGGAACTCGCCCCGGGCAAAAGTTGGCACGGGGCCACTCGCTCACGGCTTGCCCGCGGGCGAGTTTGAGGGGGGCGTATGTGCCAAGTGAAAATCCGCGTGATCCAATTTGGTTTTTGGGTTGGCATCATTGCCCCATGGCCCCTTGAGGAAAATGGAAGAGTTTGGCACGGGGGAACTCGCCCCGGGCAAAAGTTGGCACGGGGCCACTCGCTCACGGCTTGCCCGCGGGCGAGTTTGAGGGGGGCGTATGTGCCAAGTGAAAATCCGCGTGATCCAATTTGGTTTTTTTGGGTTGGCATCATTGCCCCATGGGACCTTGAGGAAAATGGAAGAGTTTGGCACGGGGGAACCCGCCCCGGGCAAAAGTTGGCACGGGGCCACTCGCTCACGGCTTGCCCGCGGGCAAGTTTGAGGGGGGGCGTATGTGCCAAGTGAAAATCCGCGTGATCCAATTTGGTTTTTTGGGGTTGGCATCATTGCCCCATGGGATCTTGAGGAAAATGGAAGAGTTTGGCACGGGGGGAACCCGCCCCGGGCAAAAGTTGGCACGGGGCACTCGCTCACGGCTTGCCCGCGGGCGAGTCCGCGGGGGGGCGTATGTGCCAAGTGAAAATCCGCGTGATCCAATTTGGTTTTTTGGGTTGGCATCATTGCCCCATGGGACCTTGAGGAAAATGGAAGAGTTTGGCAGGGGGCTACCCGCCCCGGGCAAAAGTTGGCACGGGGCCACTCGCTCACGGCTTGCCCGCGGGCAAGTCCGAGGGGGGCCGTATGTGCCAAGTGAAAATCCGCGTGATCCAATTTGGTTTTTTTGGGTTGGCATCATTGCCCCATGGCACCTTGAGGAAAATGGAAGAGTTTGGCACGGGGGAACCCGCCCCGGGCAAAAGTTGGCACGGGGCCACTCGCTCACGGCTTGCCCGCGGGCAAGTTCATGGTGGTGGCGCTTGTGCCAAGTTGAAATCCACGTGGTCCACCTTGGTTTTCTGGGTTGGCATCATTGCCCCACGGCACCTTGGGCACAATGGTGGAGTTTGGCACAAGAGAACCTTGCCCCGGGCAAGTGTTGGTATCATTGGCACTTGCTCACGGGTTGCCCGCGGCTTGCCCGGATCGCTCCAAAATGGTTGTGCCCGTACCAAATTAAAATCCACTCTGATCCATTTTGGATTTTTTGATTTGTATGATTGCCATAGGGCCCCAAGAGGATGTTGGAGTCGCCGCCCGCCCGAGACGGTGGCCGGCGGTGGCCGCTTGGGTGGCTATTTGCCTAAGAAGGAAAAAATTCAAAATATATTGTACGAGTGTCCAAAAATTATGAAATTTGGCGAGGAGGGAGATCTCATCAATCTAAGCATGCCTGCAAAAAATCGTGCAAAAATTCGATCTCTAGGTCCAAAAAAAAACTTGTGCTAGCTGGCGAAAATGTATATCTCTTCCTGCCAGGATGGAAAGGGTGCGTTTTGCTCTTTAGGGGGGAAGGCTCTCTTGGTGCCATGCTCACCCCCCCTGCACCCCCAACCTTGCCACGCACCTTATGGGTGCAAGCAAGGGGAAGGGGTGGCCCGAGCATGGCACCACAAGTGGCCGGCCACCGCCCGCCGCCGGGGCATCCTCCGGCGGCGGCCGGCCACTTTTTCCGGCGACCCCCAAAATGTGTGGGCAAGTTGAATCGAGATGGAATTTGACGGATTTTAAGGGGGTTGCCTGGAAGTCGCGACGAGTTTATTGGGCTCCAACCCGCACCCGGTCATTCGTGGGCCGCTTGCGGGGATCTTCCCATCGCTCCATCCCCGAGGTCCCATGTGGGGTGTGGCGTGCGGTGTGCGAAGGTAATCCGTGGAAACTACATTTGTTGCTCCTCCACCCTCCAGTTGATCTCGTTGTTGCTCCTCCCCCCTCCAGACGATCTCTTTGATGCCCCTCCAGACGATCTCATTTCATTTCTCGCCACTTTGTTGACCTGTCATTGGGATCCAACCCCCCTTCGATGATCCCATTGAGTTCCAACCCGCACCCGGTCTCCCCAGGCCGCGTGCGGGGGTCTCCCCATCGCTCGTTCATTAAGGTCTCGCGTGTGTGGGAGGGCGGCAACCCTGTCGCCTGTTTAAGCATGCGTGTGGCTGGCGTGGATGTGCGGTGCGCGGGGATGCAAGCTTTGTGCGAACTTTTTCTCCACCCCCCTTGAGCCCCCGAACTCGACTCTCTCGTTCACCCCCTCTTTGTTGAACTGGCATTGGGATTCGACGCTCCCATTGCGCTCCAACCCGCGCCCGGTCCTCCCCCAGGCCGCGTGCGGGGGGTCTCCCCATCGCTCGTTCATTAAGGTCTCGCGTGTGTGGGGAGGGCGGCAACCCTGCCGCCTGTATAAGCATGCGTGTGGCTGGCGTGGAAGTGCGGTGCGCGGGGATGCAAGCTTTGTGCGAACTTTTTCTCCACCCCCCTTGAGCCCTCGAACTTGACTCTCTCGTTCACCCCCCTCTTTGTTGAACTGGCATTGGGATTCGATCGTCCCATTGCGTTCCAACCCGCGCCCGGTCTTCCCAGGCCGCGTGCGGGGGTCTCCCCATCGCTCGTTCATTAAGGTCCCCGCGTGTGTGGGAGGGCGGCAACCCTGTCGCCTGTATAAGCATGCGTGTGGCTGGCGTGGAAGTGCGGTGCGTGGGGATACGATTGTTTTCGGACTTTTTCTCCACCCCCCTTGAGCCCTCGAACTCGACTCTCTCGTTCACCCCCTCTTCTTTGTTGAGCTGGCATTGGGATTCGATCGTCCCATTGCGTTCCAACCCGCGCCCGGTCTTCCCAGGCCGCGTGCGGGGGTCTCCCCATCGCTCGTTCATTAAGGTCTCGCGTGTGTGGGGAGGGCGGCAACCCTGTCGCCTGTATAAGCATGCGTGTGGCTGGCGTGGAAGTGTGGTGCGCGGGGATACGATTGTTTTCGGACTTCCCCATCCCTTGTTTGTTCCTCCGCCGGTTGAGCCCTTCTCATTTCCTCCCCTTGAGCCCTTGACTCCCTCGTTTAGCCCCTTGACTCCCTCGTTTACCCCGTTGACTCCCTTGTTTTACCCCCTTGAGCCCTAGCACCTGACTTTCTCGTTTACCCCCTCCCCCTTTTGTTGGAATCGACGCGAGTAAAGTAAATGTGCAGTAAGTGGCACAAAGTAAAAGTGCAGTAAGTGGCACACGATCTGGACCCGATGCGAGTGAAGTAAATGTGCAGTAAGTGGCACAAAGTAAAAGTGCAGTAAGTGGCACACGATCTGGACCCGATGCGAGTGAAGTAAATGTGCAGTAAGTGGCACACGATCTGGACCCGATGCGAGGGAAGTAAATGTGCAGTAAGCGGCACGATCTGGACCCGACTCGAGCGTAACGCATGCATGCCCAGCGGTGCTGGGTCGATGGCGCCCGATTCTTCCACTTGCTCGCGAGCCCTGGTGCACGCGGGGGTGTGGTTGGCAGGGCGGCGTCGGCCCGAGCGAACGTGCGGGCGTGTGAGAGGTGATCGGATCGTCCCTGTCG
>JAIUCV010001735.1:0-66868 GCA_026724425.1 Erythrophleum ivorense | reverse complement strand
ATGTGGTCCTTATGATTGGATTTTTAGTATGTTGGTCATGGAATTTTGTTGTCTTAAAGTTGTTACTATCATGAATTTTTAGGTTTCTATGAATTGAGTGTGTTGGAAAAGGCTTAAAGCCAAATATGGTCCATTTTGTATCTGTGACCAAAAGAAGTATGAAATTTTCATTTGAAGCCTCTGTATTATCTAGTATGATTATTTCATTTGGAATTTTAATGCATAGCTTATTGAGCCAACTATATGTAATGATATGGAAAATTATGAATCCTAAATGATGAATGATAAGTGAAGCATATGGGTTTATAAATTGTAAGATGAGAAAAAGATACATGTGCTATAGCCATATTGTTGAAAAGAAAAAAGTTTCAAATTTTTGCCACTTTTTATGGCTTAATTAAGGGCTTCTGGTATCTTAAAGATGAATTACTTAAGAAAATTATTATATATAGTAAGATGTATCATATCATGCTCTGTGAAACATGTAAAAATTATAGCATTGTTTCTTAACTCGAAGAAGGAAGGATCGAATGGTGGACAAAGTAGGAACCTAAAGAGAGGAGGTCACATACTTGGGTGTCTCGATGGAAATAAACTCTGCATTTGGTAGCCATACATGATTGTCAATGTTAGAGGAAGATGTAGCTCTACAATTAATCAAAAAACTTGTGGATCACATGAATTTTTTGGAAACCATTCATACAAAACAAAAAAAAAAACCTTAAGCATTAAATTCAAAGGAAAATCAATCCAAGAATCAGGCAAGGAAGCTACATTGAAAAAAAGAGCTTACATGAGTTAAGTGGAACTTCGGAAGTAGAGATAAGAAGTAAGTTGTAATGAGGCTAGGAATAAAAGCGACTGGCAATGTGATGGCATAGCAAACAAACATTATTGTACACTAATATCAGATCAAATCCTATCTCAGAAGACATTGAAGGAGAAGAAGAAAGAAATCTATAGGAAAAGAAAAACAAATTTAGAACAATGGAATTTGAAATTTCAAATATGGATGGAGAGGAACATCTTAGCAAAAGGGGAAAGAAAAACAAGAATATGAATGTCATTGGTAGAAAAGAATGTGCAATGATGCACCAGACAAATTAAAGAAGAAAGAGCCCTACTCGGGCCCATTTAGATGGATGTGCATCCTATTTGAATTATTCAAATTCGATTTGAAAGGTTTAGATTATATTTTTCTAAAATCTTAACTTTTTATTTTAAAGGAAGTCAAATATAGGATAAAGATAGTTTTTTAACTATCAACTAAAAGAATTATGTTTAATTCTAAAAGAGAACAAAAATGAAATATGAATTATCTCAATCAAATTTAGATAGTTTAGATAGGATCTTCCAAATTTGCAAAGAATCTAGATTTCTTTTTGGATTCTATGCACTTTCGAGGGATCATGCTCATCTCTTCTGAATCTTTCAAATTGAATTTGGATGGTTCAAATTTTAAATTTTTTGTTATTTGTTTTTTAATTTAAATTATCATTTTTTAACTTGGTAGTTAAAATATTGTTTCTATTTTGTATTCTATTTTATCTAAAACAAAAGATATCAAAATTAAAAAATAAAATAAATCTAAAGATGCATAGAAAATACAAGTTTAGAAGAAACCATTGTCATTGGTTGTAGTGAGAAGCAATTTGTATGTAAAAAAACACAAAGGTGTGGAAAGTTTTGCCAGCATTAAATGCAAGGGTTTTGAAGATAAGGAGAAAAAGAACAAAGATGTAACTCAAACATAAGAGTCTTAGTTAGACTTGATTATAAGACAAAAAGCTTGTTTAATTTGATAGGACTAGCCTAAAAAATATAGATATAAGTCTTTAAGAAAAAAAGCCAAAAGGAGGGATTGTTTTTAAAATGGCTCGAGCTTGATAATTTTCTTTATATATTAATAATATTAAATTTTATTTCATTTCTTTTTTATTATTGAGTTTA
Source organism: Erythrophleum ivorense (assembly GCA_026724425.1). Taxonomy (NCBI): domain Eukaryota; kingdom Viridiplantae; phylum Streptophyta; class Magnoliopsida; order Fabales; family Fabaceae; genus Erythrophleum; species Erythrophleum ivorense. Next base: position 64,918 of record JAIUCV010001735.1, on the reverse strand, counting down.
AGTGTTCTATTGGTTTAGCATGATGAGTTTATCTTTATCAAAACTTGGATTTTATACTTTTGTAGGTTAAGGTATTGTTTGAATTAATAAATAAGTTTTATCAAAGATTTGGATAGAGCAGTTTTAGATAAAGTTGCTCTGAATATATTTAGTTTCATTCAACTTTACTTTAAATATCTCTTTCTTCCTATAAATAGTTTGATGGAGAAGTTTTCAAAAAAGAATAAAATTTATTTTTATTGAATATTTTTAGATATAATAATTCTATAATAAAATTATATAAATTGAATTTTTTTAATATTTAGATATATGAAATTTGACCCAAAAAACTGTAAAAATTATTATCAAGTCAAACCAGGCATGACCGATTTTTTATTAGACCGGGTTCAAGTATTTTGCTACAGTACCAGGCTTAGAGCTCAAACTTACTTTTCTAGACATTTACTTTTTTTACGAATTTGGTCCTTTTTTACTTGAACTCAGTCGATCATCAAGTTCTAATCTCAATCAATTTTATTTAATTCACTGACACCACAAATGCCAGAAGAGGATTGAGCTAAACCGCAAACTACTTTTTCTTTACGCAAAACTAATAGTAATAGGGGGTTGTGTCTATGTTTGTTTTTTGGATGGGATACAGGAGACTGGCACCTCAGCAAAGAAGCAACCACTGCCATTGGTTGCATGGGAGTTCCGTCAGCATAAATGCAGGGCGCTATTATACATTCCGTTACGATTGCCGAGTTGCTTGTTTGGCAGTAGTGTAGCTTTTTCCATTTTTAGTGTTTGTTCATCATGTTATGCCTCGTTTGGCAAGTAGCAAGACTAAGGTTTGTTTGTTTGGTTGTATATTCTGTTTTGTTTTTTTTTTTTGTTTTTTTTTTTAAGATTCTGTAAACCCTTTTATTAACCGCCTCCGTTAAGAGGAACGCAAGAAATAAATAAATGAGAAGTTAATGAAGTCTCTCCACTGGAAAAAGAGAGTTGATACCGAGCTTGATGATCCCTACTGCTCCTAAGTCAAAATGCTGAAGGACTTGGAATCATAGTTGTGGCAACAATAATTTCCTGGGCAGCTTTCTCCGCCAATGCCATCCTCTGAAATTGTCCAGTCTATTTCACCTTGCTCTGTCTCATTGTCGATGCAAGCCTATCTTCACTACTCCGCGGAGATCTTTCCATCAGCCGCCTATCTTCAAGCCTCGGCAGAGATTCCAGAAAACTCTATTGTTTCAAGTTGCTCTGAACCATCGCAGCATGGGAAGGTTTGCTCCGCCTCACCGAAGCTGCAAGATCCACTGGAAGTTTAAGATATTCAGACCAAAGATGCGAAACAGGTTTCATCTGAGGTACTGCAAATCCATCCTACCCACACAGATTCCCACCCACCTGATTCACACCTTCCAACATCATATGGAATAGAACCCTCCTTGACCCGTAAAATTCGGCAGTCAAGGCATTTTGCATTATGCGTAAGTTTACTTCTGTGTATTGGTTATTGGCTGAGCTGGATAAAACGTGTATAAAGCCAGATGAGGCTATTGTTGCAAATCTGCTTGATGGATTTTACAATGAAAAGGAGCTGGAAGATGTACGGAACGTGTTGAAACTAATGGTACACTATGGCCTTCAGCTGGGTCTTCCGAATGAGTTGATTCTGCAGCAACCAATTCTTCCTCCTTACGGCTTATGCGGTGCAATGACTGATGCTAGACTTCTGTTCGACAAAAATGCCTCTAAGAGGTATTGTTACCTATAACGACTGGGAACGGAGCAATGATGACAATATCAACCCAGATTTGAAAGAGGCAGGAAAAGAAGAGGTGGTGATGATGAAGGGAAACAAAAAGATGCAGAACAACGTGACAGTGTCAATGCTGAGAAGAGGAAACTGGATGCTGCTCTTCTTATAATTGCGAAGAGTAATGATTATGTTGAAAGTCTTGAAAGGCATAGGGACTATTTGGATGCCAAGAAGGTAGAATTTGGGGCAAAAAAATCTTCAGCAAAGTCATACATTTCTTATATAATTGAAGATCCTAAGACCTTTGAAGAATTATATTTCACTGCTTGATAACTGCTCAAATTCTGACATTGATAACTGCTCAAATTCTGACATTATCATGGTTATCAATTGAATTTGGGCAAGCAATGCAATCAAGCTTGCTGCAGAAAACGTACATAAAATGTGAGTATTTTATGGCTATTTGATGCAGTATTTTGCGGTTTTGGCAAACGAGAAACCATTGAATTTTGAGTTACTAAATTTGCTGATGAAGCTATGGATAGAAATGAGCATGGAGATCCGATTCTTAGCTGCAATATGTGCTCGTCAGAGAATAGAAAGGACCAGAATGCAATTTATTCAGAACCTCGAACGCCGAAAGTAGTAGTTGGCCTTCTTCTAAGATATTGTGTCTCTTGCGGTTGTGGTCCATGATATTTCCGTGCTCTAATTTCTGACATCCAATTATGACCCCAGCGATATTATTGATGTGTGAATATCTGATGCGTTGCCCAGTATTGTCTGGTCCGGATATTGCCATTGGCTCTATCACTGATGGTGATGATGTTCTTGAATGGTCTCCAAGTTAGCCTTGTCTGGGATGGTGGAGAAGCAACAAAATGTGGCCAATGCCACAGGCTCCAGTGATGCTTCCTCTCAAGCGAGCAAGACAGGTCCAGAGCATGCAGCTACATCTAATGGGGATGGGACAAAAACTTTCGCTGAACAGTATAATGATGTTGATGCTCTTGAACTTAGCTCTTCTCTTCATGCCTGGTCTCTAACCTGTGTTTGGATGGAGTGAAAAGGAGGGGGGAAAGAAAAAGTCGAGACAAAATAGAAGAAAAAAGTGATTTTATCCTGCTTGGATAAGGGGAAGAGAATCGAGAGAAAAGAAAAGTACAATGAAAATAGACATGTATCTCACAAAAAAATTTTTTTCTCAAAACTGGAGAGATTTTGGAGAGAAAACAAGACACACGTGCATATTTCGACTACATTACAGTCGGAAAAATATATTCAGGAGGCGTAAACAAAAAAGAATTAATTTAAACAAATTTTTTAATTTTAATTAATTAATATTATAATTATTTATTGCATATTTTATTATAAAATTATTTAATAATAAATATAGTTATTAAATAATTTTATAATAATATATATTAAATTAAAAATATTTAATATAATAATATAGAGTTAAAATATTATTTTAATATAATAATACATATTAAATTAAAAATATTTATTATATTTATATATATATTATATTTAAATTAATTAATATATATTAAAATGATATTTATAAATTTTTAAAATAAAAAAGTATATTTATTATATTAAAATAAATATGAATAAATTATTTTTTTTTAAAATTATTTTTTAATTAATTAATTAATATTATAATTATTTATGTAAAATTTTATTATAAAATTAATGAATAATAAATATATTTTATAAAAAATTAATATTAAAATTACTAAATTAATTTTTTAATAAAAAAATTAAAAAAAAAAAAAAAAAAAACCAAACCCACCGCATTACAGTCGGTTTGGCTACGACCAAACAGGAGTCGGACACTCCTATTCAGTCAGATGGGATGAATATCATCCTATCCTTATGAATATATGCATTGCCACTGCTTCGATTCCAGTGCTAACTCGCTATTCATATTATTTCTGCTTCGATTCCAGTGCTGACTCGATTCCAATGCATTGCACTGGAATGAATATTTATATATATATAATATATTAAATTAAAAAATATTTATTATATTTATATATATTATATTTAAATTAATTAATATTTATTATTATATATAAAAAATATTTTATTAATCTTATTTATTTTTAAATATTGATATATATATATATATATATGTGTGTGTGTGTGTGTGTGAGAGAATGTAAAATAATTAAATGACATGAAAGAATATAATTTTTTTAAAAATACTTGATTTAATGATAAAATTAAAAATATTATGTAATAAAAAATTATTATTTTTAAAACTAATATGTTTTTTCTCTGTTTTATTTCTCTTCATTCAAACAAAAGAAAAAAAAAAACGTTTTCTCCCGATTTTTCTCTTCCCTCACTTTTCTCCTCACTTCTCTCTTCCCCCCACTTTTCTCCTCCCCCATCCAAACACAACGTAAAGGATGGTATAGTGTATGATCTAACATCTATGCAGCCACGGCCCTTCTGAACTTCTATGCAAAATGGGAGACCTGTGATGAAAAACTATTGAGCCTTCACAAGAATAATAGTATGGTCCATGTTATCAACATACCAAAATGTGCAATAGAAAAGTTATCTCAGATTTGTGTCCTTGCTGCAAATGATGGTGCCAATTCGGTCAACATTCTTAATCTGAGTTGGAAAGGTGTAGCCTTTAGCAGAAGAAGTGAGCATTGCACATGTACTGGTAACTTTAATTGCATTGATAACTGAACCTTAATTTGTCACAAACCCAGAGAAGCCTACTGTTGAATTTGAGAATGCAAGAGTCTTGATTCCGGATCAGAAGATTTCTGCAATAAAAGACATAATTCCTCTGTTAGAGAAAACTACTCAATTGAGAGCTCCCTTGCTTATTATTGCCGAAGATGTCACTGGTAAGGCTTTGGCTACTCTTGTTGTGACAACCTTTCCATGAATGACATAATGCAGCATGCCCCGTCAACTCGCTTCTCTTTCAAGCATATAGCAACTTTAAGAAGAATTGATATTTTTCAAGATGTAGGGCCACCTATGGTGGTGGCAAACTCAGGTGGTTTCAGAATGGTTTGTTAAGGCAAGTATATGTTAGGTGGTGTCAGAGAAATCCTTGCATTATACCAGGGTTACCAGGGTATGTTTGCTACTATATTTTGCAGGGGAATGTTCTTTATAAGTTCCATTTAAGTCAATGATCTTATTGAGAAAATTGCTAACATCAACCTTGAGGACAAGGTTGTTTTGAAGGAGTAAATATTGTTACAATGCTGAGTTGACTCTTTGGCAGTAGTGTGTCTTATTCCTGTTTTAGTGTTTGTCCATTATGTTATGCATTATTTAGAAAATAGATATACTAAGGCTTGTTTGTTTCCTTTGGGACTCTACAAAGCCTCTTATTAGCCGCCTCTGTTGAGAAGAAGGCAAGAGATGAATGACAAGTCAATAGTGAACTCTCTCCACCCGAAAGAGAGAAATCTTGCCATCTTTTGTGCTGCTAGTTTTAGCTTCTGTGTAACTAACAACATCACACTATATATCTCATTTATAAATTTTTTTTTGCATATGATGCTTCTGAATTGATAGCAAATACTTAAGAAAAGAACTTAACTTTATCTCTTCCCGAAAGGATTTTTTATTTATTAGGTGATGTGACATTTTGCAGATTGGTGGGAGATGGATGGGATGAAGATGAACTGATGAAAGCACCTAAAGGATCATTGTTCATACCATTTTCTCAATTCCCACTTAACGGAATGCGAAAAGATTGCTTCTACCCCCAGCAATGATGGCTCCTCCTTCAATCATGAACATGCATTGTTGCGAGGTTAGTAACCTGCATAGTTTTAACCTTTTACTATTTGTTTCGTTATTATGTTGGTCCATATAAATAGTTTTACTAAAACTATAATAATGATATATTTTAAAAATATACACAAATATCTTTTTAAAACAATAAATGACCTAAATACTTTTAAAAATGATATTGATTTCTTTTATTAAATATATAACTTATTAAAACATGTATTTTTATAAATTTTTTTAATGTTATTTATTTTGTGTTGGAAACTTAAATTTAATTTATTTTAAAATAATTATTTTGTGTTAATTAAATATATATTTAATACTTATGAGTAGTAAATATAAGATTATTTTGATTAAATTAGATATACTTTTAATTTATATTTCGTTATAGAAGATGTTAGTATAATGCATTTTTAATTTGAAAGGAATTATATAATTTGAATATCTCTTCTTTTTTGGCACTCTATTTTAAAATTATCTACACTTAGATTGTTATTCTTGTAGATTTGACTCATAGTGGAGAGGAGAACAAGTGGGATATATGAAGTAGTGTGTATTTGGTTTTGTGGTGGAAAAGTTAGAAATCCCGTTTGTCTAATTATGATACATAGAAATAACAATTTATTACTTTGTCTGAAACGTGGTTTGGGAAACGCCACCGTTTATCTAAACACACACGTAGAGTCGACGCTAAAACCTAACGCGGATCCCCAAATGCAGTCACTATTTTTGAGTTTTTTAGGGGTTACAAATATTGAATAAAAAGATAAAAATTGTAATTGTGAGGTCAAAATTTTTTTAAGTTATATAATTTTTTAAGTGTAATTTTTGTTCATAGTTAAAAATTTTATCTTCACAATTACAAGTTTTATCTTATTATTTAATATTTGTATCCCTTAAAAAAAGGGTAAAAAAATATTCATTTCATCCGCTGCAGTTAGGTGCAAGGATTCGCCCTTTACCAAAACCAAGAGTTTTTCAAAGGAAATGAATGTCAGGTGAGCCAAGAGTGACTAATAGTATATTTAATTTATATTCTATCAAGTTTTTAAATGAAAACAAAATATTTTATCGAACTATGAGTAAAACTCAATTAATATAAAGATAGATAAATTTAAGTTTTAAAAAATATATGAGAAACAATCAAATTAAGACAGTCACAAATCTAAAACAAAAGTGGTCCATAATCAAAGAGTTAGAATTTGGGCTATAATGGGTTGATTTATAATATGACTTGACAATCTAATTAAATTAATTAAGTAATTAATAATTAACTAATTTGTTTTAGAATTTTAAAAGGTGGTTGTTAGTTTTGCTATGGGAATTATTTTTTTCTTTTTTAAAAGTGATAAAAGAAACTAATTCTAAAGTTATTATTGTGCTCTCCTAATAGATGAAAAACCCTCAACAAAAAGAGAATGCAAAAAAAAAAGAACATAGAAAAGTACAAGAGAGAAAAGAGTTCTCTCTATTCAATGTTCGCACCATTCTTTAAAACAATGGTGGATTTATCATAATAAAGCGATCATAATTCCTTTAGTGATTACAATCTGAAATGCATGGGATAGAAATTCAAAAAGATATTTTACTGCACAAGTAAGTAGTCGAATTTCCTTTGTTGGTATCAGAGCTAGGTTGACTCAATCTTTCTATCCTCACGTGTTTACCCTAGTTTAACTTAATTTCAACAAAAAGGTGACCTCTATATGCATTAAACAACTCAGGTCAATGCAAGTCCACTGATTAAAAGCATTACTCAAATAATGATATTTCTTTTGGTTTTCCAAATAAAAAATGGTGGTACTTACATGTGTGGAGGTATTTGTGGAAAACTAAAAAATATTATATTATATTAAAAAATTGTTTTTGACCAAATCATTCCTGAATGTTTAACTATGAAGATCTAGTTTGGTACTTCCATGTGGTCATAATTCTTTAAGACTTTACTCTATTATGCTAAATGTGTTGGAATGTTTATTAATTTATAGATTAGCATTAATTAATGTTTTGATATTCTTAATGATAAATAAAGTAGGTTTTATTTCTTTCATTATATGAGTTATTGTGATGTATGCTTAAGTAAACACTCGTTTTAACATAATTTTTGCTATTAGTGTGCATGACATATATGCTTAAGCAATCTTGTATTAGATCATTGGAAGGCTACTAAGAAAGTTAAAAAGTACCTAGCATCACATGTTGATTTAAAGTATATCTAATCCACTTGTGATCATTGGCCTTTTTGCATTTAGACTATGTGATTTGTGTAGATGATTTAAAATCTACTTCCATATACATCTTATAATGTTTAGAGTAGCTATTTGTGAGAAAGTTTCATGTAGACACTTACAGTTATCTCAATCTTTTTATACATTATGTTTGTGTATATATATCACGAGGAGTTGTTTTATTTAAAAGTGCCAAATGGATACTTAAAACTACCACATTTTTGGATAAAATATGTTGCTTGTTATGAGACCATTATTCAAGCTATATGATTAAAGAAATTAATTTCTATTATGCATATTGTTGAATGCAGCTTTTAAGCCTTGACTATCTTATTGTGAGAATAATTCCGTTGTGCTTCTTTTAAAATCATGACTTCTAGTTGTACTAAAATTTAATGTTAAGTTCCTATTTGTTGAAGAAAAGATTTGCAAATTTCATAGTTAAATTAATATATTACATATAATATGCTGACAAATCTATTAATTAAAGGGTTACTCATTTAAAATTCTTTAAAAACATAATTTTTGGGTGTTATGAAATTTTTTATGATATCCTGGCTTAGTGGGAGTTCAAGTTATGTTTTTTAGGGACATTTTGATATATTTTGATATTTGGTTAAACCAAATATATTTTAACATTTTTTTTTGCTATTCTATTTAATTTAGTTATGGAATTTTATTGACATCTTAACATTGTTTTCTCTATTGTTCTTAGTTTGTCGTTTTATTTCTTAATTTTTTGCTATATTGCATATTGGTTATTTGATCTTGTTGGTATATTATATTGATCTATTCTTGTTTTGTCAAACAATTAATTAATACTATTTAAGTGAGAGATTGCTTGCATGTTTATAAATTTATAAATTAGAATTAATTAATTATTAGGCTAATCAACAAATTATATTTTAATAATATCAAATAATTAATTTTATATTTTGATATTGTGTAAATGGATTGAGTTTTTTAATATTATAAATAACCTATAATAACTTAAATTATCTATAAGTCTATTTAGGAAACAAGTTCCAACTCACAACTCGTCTAGAGCTTGTAATCTTATTTAATACTAGTTAGGGTTTATTAATTAATCTAATTTGGTATTCTAATACACTCTTGAGGTTTCTTGACTTCAAGTATTATGAGTTGTAGCTCTTGCTCCTCCTTTCATCTTTTGCGATTGCCATCTTCTTATTGGAATCTCTAGACTGACATTGATGTTATTCTAAGTCTGATTTATACTTATCTCCGAATTAATTTTAACAGAACATGGTGGTATTGTCATCTTTGTTTCTTTATCAAAGAATGCCACCCCAAGGTACAATAAGGAAAAGAAGAATGTCACAAGCTCTTTTGATGAGGAAACAAAAAACATTGAAACCTATATCTAATTTTTTATATAAGCAAATCAGCAACAAAGATCACCTTAGTACTTTGTGGATCAAGAAGAGCAATGATGACTCTCCCAACACTAATGAATACTTCATGTTGAATGAATAGTTTGATTTTAAGTATTATAATTTGGTAATCACACAAAATTTTATTATTGCTCCTTTAGTGACTTGCATCTCCTTATGAAATTGTCAACGAATTAGTGTAACTTCAACTTTAAGGACTTGATGTTATATTATATATTTAGATGAACTTGACCTTGCAACAAATAGAATTTTTTTATGAGTAGCCTTGTCCTAAAAGCCATAGGCAAGGCTAATTCATCAATTTTAATTAAAAAAAAAAAGATAATGTTGCACAAGACAATTTGTCAAGAGTCAAGAGTAATGCAATGGCTAAAAGAAAAAAAAAACAAATTAAATTCTAAAAATGATTTCTAATAGAAGGTAAAACTTAAAAAAAACCCCTTTTTAAAAAATAAAAAAGTGAAAGGTGGTCTATGAACTAGATATGAGTTTATAAGTCTATTTGTACTATGAGAAAGATATTAAGTGCCCTACAACATTCACTCCAAAGAGTGATTATCTTAATTTGATTATGCAAAATAAATATGGCATTAATTTTATTTAAATTATTTTAACCAAAACTCATGCAAAACAAAAGAGAAGAAACAACCCAAAAAAGATAAAATAAAATATTTACAAAAGGCCAAAAAAAGAAAATATTCACAAAAATAAATAAAATAAAATAAAATATTCACAAAAGTGAATAAAAATAAGCAAATAAAGTATTTTCAAATGCTAGTAAAATAAGAAAATAAAGTATTTACAAAAGTGGAAAAAATAAAATATTTACAAAAATGAACTTAAATTAAAAATATGACCTAAGGCCTACATAGTCAATGAAAAAAATTAAAGTCTATATAGTTCAAATAGAGTAAAAAATCATGTGTCACTTGATAGATTATTTTTAATTATTTTTGGTAAAAAGAGTAGGAAAATAAGAATAATTTCATTTTCACAAATAAAACAAATTTGTTGTTGGTTATTGTATTTTAATTTGTGAAAATGAGCTAATTTAGTGATATTCAATAAAAATGGGCTAATATAATGATCCATTGACATATTAGAAATAGACATAATTATTCTAGTTTTACATCTTTTTCTATACACCATTAGGAACAATACCTTGGTATGAGAAGAGAGAGAAAACTTTGTACTTTTCCTTGAGATGCAAATTGATCCATGGAAGAACAAAAAAAGCTAATAATTAATTTGAGAGAAATATGTATCTTTACACAATTGATGCTTAAAAAAATATCATTTCAAATCTCACACTAAGACATGGCATTCCTTTGATTGTGTACTAACAAATGTGTGACTTTGATGGACAAGATTATGAATAATACGTTGCTAGACTAGATCAAATTTCAAATAAATCTACCTTTTTCTTAAGGAACTTATTACTTTATAGAGAAAAAGATGTCGACCATTAACTTGAAAGAAAAAGAAATCCCTACATAAGTAATATCAATATAACTAGTTTAGCCTAATAGTACATTAAAAGAATCATGTCTATTTTTAAAAATTGTGCATTTGTTATTATATATATATGCATGCTAGGAGGTTTTCTTTTCAAGGGATTTTTTTTTTAGAAGATGGTTATGATATACATGATTATGGTCTTTCAAAGTTAAAAACCCATCAGACAAGGATTGGCTCAACTAATGCATACTTTTATCAAGATTAATGCATGCCTACTTGTGCAACAACATTCCATTAACCTGTCCAATAAGTAGTGACAATGTGTCACTTCCTCTATAAACTTTATTATGGTACATGACATGAATGTAATGAGGAATAAAAAAAAATGCTCTCCTTTGTCCTAGTTGGGGTAAATCTAAGGTTGGAACCATTAATCTATTGAAATCTAGGCCTAATTATTTGGATAGCAACTAGGGCTTTGTTTATTAGTGCATAAGTCTCAATGCAAGTTTATAATCCTAAAGGGATATTGGTTCTTATAGTGCCTCACCACAAGAGGAAAATCTTGTTATATAAATTTGGCCATGAAAGGAAAAGGCCTTACATAGGCTAAACCCATATAACAAGGTATAATTTAGACAAGATCTTTATGATAACCTCAATAAGTATAAAGCTTCATAGGGAGATCAATATAAACATCTACTAACTTAGAGTGCACTAGACCTCAGTGCAAGGCCCAGAATATGTGTAAGTTAATATGTATCGGTAACGCGTGTAAGAAGAGCATTTATACTGTTACCCAAAGGACTGCTTAAACCTCAGTAGATTAGAAAGAGAGAAAAACATATAAACAAATAATGTCATCTACTTTAAGGTTTTATTCCACATATTATCTAGCTTATCATATGTTATATATACAAACAATTAAATAAAATAATAAAATAAATAAATAAAAAGGTATGTGAATTAACATCAACATGTTGTCCACCTTAATCATGTGAGGCAAGCAACACATAAAAGAGTAATTAAAATAAAGAGAATCTCATATTATTTTGCAATGTCAACTTAAATTAGGCTTGACTCTTGAACAATATTCCTATAGAGTTGCTATTACACTTGACAACCTATTGGAGGTTAAGTGCAATGCAAATGATTGAAAAGAAAAGAGAAAAAAAATTAATTTTGAAAACTAATTTATTTGAAATTACAACCAAAATTTTAGTCGAATGTAAAACTTCGGTAAAAAATACCTTTTTCAACATGGAAAAGTGAATGGTGACTTATGAATCAAAAATAGGTTTTGGAGTTTATTTGTGCTACAAGAAAGGTATTAGACACCTTACAACACTTGTTCTAAAGAACAATTATCTTGAGTCAATTATGACAAATAAATGTGGCTTTAATTTTATTTAAATTATCCTAACCAAAACACAAGTAAAAGAAAAGAAGAGAAAAAAAATAACAAAAAGAAGATAAAATAAGATAAAATATGATAAAATATTTACAAAATGCAAAAAAAATATTCATAAAAGTGAATAAATAAAATAAAATATTTACGAAGGTGTAAAAAATGATACTTAAGGCCATATTTATCTTGAATTGACAACATGTTATCCACCATGTAAAAAATAAAATGAAATAATAAAATACCTACACAAATAAAAGGTATGCGAATTGACAACAGCATGTTATCCACCTTAATCATGTAACCCAAATAGTACATAAAAGGGTAATTAAAATAAAGAGAATGCCATATTACTTTGCAATATCAACTTAAAGTAGGCTTAACTTTTGAACAATATCTTTAGTGAAGTCATCAAACTATCACACCTAATACCCATTTAGGGGTCAAGTATAATGTGAATAATTGAAAAGAAAAGAAAAAATAAATTGATTTTGAAAACTAATTTATTTAGAATTACAACCAAAATTTTAATTGGATCTAAAACTTTAGAAAAAGACATTTTTCAAAATGAAATAGTTTGCAAATAAAAGATAGGTTTGGGAGTTTTTTGTGTTGTGGGGAAATTATTAAGGACTCTATAATACTCATTTTAAAGAATGATTACCTTAAGTCATTTATATAAAATAAATATAGCCTTACTTTTATTTAAATTACCTTTATCGAAACATATGCAAAACAAAAGAAGTGACAAAAAAACAAAAATAAAATAAAATAAAATAAATTATTTACAAAGAGCAAACAAATAAAATATTCACAAAATCGAGTAAAATAAAATGCTTATAAAGGTGTAAAAAGTGAAATATTTACAAAAGTAGATAAAAATAAGAAAATAAAGTATTTAAAAAAGTGGATAAAATAAAATATTAATAAAAATATATTTAACCTTGGAATGTAACTTAAAGTCAGCATATTTGATGAAGGAATCAAAATCTACATAATTCCAATAGAGTAGAAAATCATGTGTTACTTAATTAGTGACTTTTAATTATTCTTTATGAAAAGAGTAGAAAAATAAAAATAACTTAATTTTCACAATCAAACAAAAAAATTTTGTTGATTAATGTATTTTAATTTGTAAAAACCCAGACTGATTCCATTTTCTTGCTCTTTTCATTTTCTTTCTTTTTGTTTTTGAAAATAAGATTTTCATTTGAGTTTTAATTTTGAAAAAGGTATGAAATTTTTAAGATAGAATTTTAATTAAAAAAAAGATCTTTTTGTATTTTTAAATTATTTTTAATTGTTGCAATTTTATCAAAAGAAAAATTTAAAGAAAATTATAAAGTGACAAGAAAATTTATTTAATAATTTTTTATTTTTGATTTTTGTTCTTTTTTTTCCCTCAAATTTTTGGCAAAACATAATTTAAACCTGTCTTTTATAATAAAATTCTTTACGCACAATCCAACAAATGTTCGAAAGATCTTACACGCCCCTTCTCATTTTATTATTGATCAAAATAAGCAGAGTTCAAACAAACATTGGCTTAATTCATAGTCTGAATGTTACTCTTGTCATTTACTTGTGGAAATACCTAAGCAAAATGTAGATAACAACTGATTAACATTTTTAGCATATAATAAGGATCACAAGAAGAATCCTCAAATAGTTGCCTATTTTGACACCTCCATATGATATAAAATATCAAGCTGATTTTTATCGTCAAATCTGGCTGATCTTGGGCTAAGCACTATTGGATCCAAATTGCGACATTAGGTGGTGACAAATGATCAACTTGTAATCCTAACAGTGATCCAAACCAAACTACTTTAACAAATGAGCATTGCAAGAATTGGCTATTAATTAATTCAACTGATTGAAAACAAAAAGGGCAACATTCTTGGATTGCCATATGATGAGCATGAAGATTGGTAGTCAATTTTTTTGTAGATACATTTTATTTAAGAATGCATTAATTAGACTTTAAATTTTATATTAATCTCTTTAATTTTCCTCATATAAATGATATATTTATTTGTTAACCCAATAATTTTAAATGTAATTTTCTATTTCAATAAACTCATTTTTTTATTCATTTTAAGTATATAAACTTTCAATTAAATTTGTTTAAATCAAATACTTGTGTCCCTACTTGTCCCTTTTTTGATTATGTATGTATTATTTATTCACAAAGCTTTCAAAATACACTCCTTCATTTTTCATGTTTTAGATAGCAATATTGTATAGCTTGGCCCATTGTCCATAGCCTAAGCTCAAACAGTATCAGTGTAATGAGCCCAACACTTAGCTCCTATTTACAATCCTTAGTCAAACAAAATAAGTAGAGTTGGAACAAACATAAATTCAAAATTAAATCAAAGTTAACCTAATAATTAAACCAGACTCAAATAATTGAATTGACTTAGACATTAATTTAAAATTTGACTCATAAAAGTTATGATTTAAATGACTCCAAATCAAACTTAAATTAATTCAAAATTAAATAACAACCCAACATACAAATTTAATTATTTTTTAAAAGATGTTCAAACAAAATACAATGTTCACAGATAAAATAATACAATTATATCTAAAATATTTTTATTACATTCATATCATCATACTAATGTATCAAACCAAATAACATTTCATCTTCATTAACCTCTTCTTCAAAGTTCCATGAAGTTGCAAGTAAAACACATTTGTCGCATCATCGTCTGAAATTTATAATAATAAAACAAGTATTAGTCTATATATTTTAACATAAATCCAAATAATAATAAAAAATACTAGGAATCAATTCTTGTTAACTTCAACTACTATTACCAAAATAGTAATTAAGAAAAAGTTATTAATTTGTATATTAGTCCATACAGTTGGACTGGCTCAACCCATCTAATTGAAATCAGACGGACGAAAAAGTAGTTTTATTATTTAGGCAGGTAATTTGCTAGCTCAACTCATCACATTTCCAGGCTGATCTTGTGAACCAGGTTCATTTCAGCAAAAACCATCATAGACTGACCAGTGTATCCAAAATAAAATATGCTAAAAAACCATCATAAACTCACCACTGTATCCAAAATAAAATATACTAAACAGTGAGCTACCATATTTTACAAAACAGTACCTTCAGTGAAAATATGGTATCGTCTCCAATGCCCTTTAATGGAAAATAACAAAACTGTGAGTCATAGCTACTGGCCAGAGAAATGGCGGCCGGTAATGAAAGTTCGTTTGAACGAAGGACTGGACGGACTTGAGTGATGACTTCATGTTGAGGGATTGCATAGTCTTCATGGACTTCATCGACTTGATTGACTTCATTAATTTGATTGATTTGATTTACATTACCGACTAGGTCGACTTGATCGACTTTATCATTCCTTCCATAAAATAAAATAAGAATAATCCTAATAAAGAGATCTCCAGCTTGACGAAAAAAGGGAAGACGAATTCCAAGCGGAAACCTTCCTAAAATGCGAGCAAATAAGATGAAGAAAATGAAGACGAATCCAATGACACTAATAACATCTGCAAGCAAAGTGTTATTGCTGACAACCAAACGTGTAGCAGCCATAAATCCCACAGGCATGGTTATAAGAGCCAAATAAACAAAAATCTTAGCAAACCCATAAACTCCTTCTGCAAAACGACAATCACCAAGCGGGACCCATAGAAGAATAACAGAACCAAGGGTGGAGCTATACATAGCGACCGTATTGAAAGCCATGAATATCTTGAATAATGTTTGATCGGCCAAAACTGCCATGCCTCTTTTTTTCGTGACTGGGTCATCTGAACTGTAGAAGCCCCCTGGTACTGTGAAACCGGCAGCAAATGTCACTGTGGCTATCAGTATGGCCACGAGTATAAGCGTGCTGGCTGCATCCTTCAAGTTCCATTCTGTATTGGCGGACGCCACGCGTCGTACAGCCAACATATCTGCCTTCAGGGGGACATCCGCACTTTCTAAAATCACATTTGACAGAAAGCATGGTTTTAAATTGCGGTTACGGTTATGTTGCGATTGTGATTACGGGCATTGCGGATAGTATAAAAAGAATTGCGGGCATTATGATAAAAAAATGCAAATGTAGTCGGCACTGCAACAGTAATATTGCGGCTGCATCACATGATGCGGACCGTAATTTAAAACCATGATAAAAATTGCATGGTAATCCAATCAAACAAATATGTTTACATGCTATATTCTTTTATAAAACTATGTGTCCAGAATCAAAGCCTGTTAAAAATGTCTTGATTAAAAAAAAACATAATTGATAGATACTAATGAATCATACCTCTTTACGTGTCATTGGAATCTTGGACTGCATCTGAACAATATCTCAAGCTGTTAAACCATGTTTATCCACAAGGTTCACATCGATCTTTTTGTCTCGTGACAGAAGGAGTAGAGTCCAAAGACATATCTTTCTTGAAACCAAATGCAGTGGGGTATGTCTCTCATTCGCAATTTCACAATGGATATTGGGGTTTCTCAATAGGAATTTCACCACTTTGTTTTCTCCACTCATTGCTGCAACGTGAAGAATGTTTTGACCTTTATTATTGAGCCAAAGTCCAGCATTAGGCCATTTTAGAAGAAATTCTTTGACCACCTGAACACGGCCCCTTTCGCAAGCAAGGTGAATTGGAAGATTGCCGTTTGAGTTTCGTTGAAAGGCAGTCCGGGTAGATTTGTTTAACAGTATACAAACACCTTCTACATAACCGGTGTATGCTGCATAATGTAGGGGAGTGTCTCTGTTTTCATCTCTTAGATACATTAGCTCTTCTCTTATTTCTACTATCTTTTGCAACAGATCTACACGCAAAAGCAAACATATATTAAGTGAAAGTGAAATAAACACAAAAGCAGCATATTAATTAATTAACTAAGAAGTATATATATATATATATATATGTATATATATACCAGCATTGCGTTCCGAAATGGCGGCATGAAGTGGAGAGTTTCCACGGCTATTTGAAATGGCCAGGTTTGAGGGGAATGGAATTTCCAAGAGAGGACGAAGAATTCCCACATCCCCCGTCAGGACTGCCAGATATATTGGTGATTTATAATTGTCGTTCCAATAGCAGGCCAGAGCTCTCTGACTATGCACATTTAAAAGTAAAGTAACCCCATCAAGATGCTTGTTCAAAACAGCTTCGTGCAAAGCTGTGTTCCCACACTTATTCTCTGACATTATAAAGTCCTCTTTATTTGGCAGTTTAACCTACCCAGGTGTCCAATTCTGACAGGCCTCTTCATATATGGAGAGAATGACCCTGATCACTTCAATATTCTTAGCTCTGGCAGCAACATGAAGTGGAGTATCCCCTCTGATGTTTGTCTTACTCAGAAGCTCATGGAAGTGACATGCAATCAGCTCTGCAATCCTTTCTCTCCCAAATTCAGCTGCAACATGAAGCAACGAATCACCCGCGGGAGTGATTTTATAGAAAATGGTGGACAAATCGAGTTGCTTTTGTGCACACACTTCCTCCAATACGTCAACAAACTTATCTACGTCTACATCCCCATCACGAGCAGCGTTGTACACCTTATAAATCATAATATCATCCGTAACTGGTGAACCGAACCGCTTATTCTTCAGTCCTCGCATCCTTTCGTAGCATCTTGTCCTCCAGTCTGAATCATTCGCTTCCATATGAATTTCCAAATGATCCATATTTCTCACCGTAGTTGGCGCCTCAATCAAATGTAAGCCAAAAATGTCGAAGCTTGTAATTGTTTACCCAAGTTCAACTTAATTTCGGCAGAGGGGAACTTTTGTATGCATTAAACAACTCAGGTCAATGCAAGTCCACTAACTAAGTAAGAGCAATACTCAGACAATGATATTTCTTTGACCAGTTCATCCATGGGCACATTTTCCCCCCTACTTCCTTATTTCCACAATTTGTACTTTGATTAATGTTTATAGTTATATCAACAATAAATCACCGTAAAATACAGTAACCGCGTTTACTAGAAAATGATTAAAGTGTAAAAACAGAGATCTTTGTCAATATATATATATATATATATATATATATCTTACATACTACCATTGAATTGTCCATATGTAATATATAAGATTTAGCAATATTAATCATATAAATGTATACATAATTGAATAACCATATATAAGAAATTAATAATATATTAGCCATGACGCTGCAAACTAAATACTTACTAGTTGGTAGAATATTATGTATATAAAAAGAGAAAAAATATAAAAAAAATAGGTAAAAGAAATGAAAAATGACACTTGTATCTTTTATTTTTGAAAAAATAATAAACAGAAATAGATAATATTAAATAATAATTATAAAAATATAATAAATATTATAAAAAAGAATACATTACAACCTGCCAACCAAACAAATAGTCAATGGTTATGCATTGCATGGTAGGTAAAGAGATTAGAATATTTTGTAATTAATATCAATTTCTTGCTCAACGTATGAATCTCACTTTTGAAACCAATAGATAACTTATATATCTTTAAGAATAATTTTTTTGAATTAAATAAATAACTTATTAAAGCATGTATTTTTAGAAAGAAATTATTTAAATGTTATTGATTTAATTTGTATTGGAAACTATGAATTTATTTTATTTTAAATTTACAAATAATTATTTTATGTTAACTACATTTACATTTAATATTTATAAGTAATAAATATACAGTTATTTAGATTTAATTAATGTAGTTTTAGACTATATTTTGTTATACAAGAGATTTATATGATGTATCTTTTGATTTTTTTTAAATAAAGATATATAACTTGAATATTTCTTTTTCTTTTTTTGACACTCTATTTTCTAGTTATCTATATGGGGATTGTTATTCTTGTAAATTTGAGTAATGGTGGTAAAAGCAACAAGTGGGATATATGAAAAATTTAGATGTTTTTGAGTGAGTAAATAATAAAATATTTATTTAGATAAAAAAATAGAGAAAAAATAAATAAATAAATAAGTAAATTTTATATATTTTTTATTTTTTATATTTAAAAAATATTTTACTATTTATTCAATTAAGAAAATTAAATTCATATGACTGATTCCTACCCACCAAAAATGGTGCAGCTGGACAGGACCCGCAACAATTAAATGTTTAGTCGGTGACATTGACATGAAGAATACAGTTGAAAAGAAAAAAAAAGTAATTGTTACATGCATCAATAGCGTTACATCATTTATAAAATTAATTATTAAAATTTATTTTATATATAAATTTTATCTATATTGTACATAAATATGACCTGTATAAATTAAATTTTAATTATTTATTTCATTTAGTGTACCATGCAACAGTGCATCCGGAAAAATTTTGGAAAGAAAAGCAACAACGTGGGTCTTAAAGCAATGGTTTTGAGTGGATGACAGAAGAGGACTCAAAGTGCCGATCAGTACAAGATGTTGCGCGTATTAATACCACGACTTTTCGGAGAAGTAACGAAGCATTTTCAAAAATAGCAGAAAATTACAATGGGAAGACACATGTAGCCTCCACCTGCCGTTCAGCAATTTGCAACATTGACTTGATTCCAATTCAATATTATTATTAAGGAAAAATAATAATATAATAAAAGACTTAGAATAAAAAATAACCTCGAATGGACAGTTTGAAATTCGTTGGTTCCCTTTATTATGTAATTATATAACCAATTTCAAAATAAATACTGATTATCGGATAAAACATGTTTAAGGAAATTTATCAAAATCAAATGTGAAGAGAAAGTAGAGAATTGTAAAGACAAGATAATTAAGTATAAAAAATAGTAATCAACAATTTACACTTGTACAAAACTAAGAAAGAATAAACGCCTAATTTCTCTATATATAAAAGCCTGTGAGCATTTATTGTTCATTACTGTTTTAGTGCTATTCACAATGTCTAATCTATAACGGTGTATTTGTACTGTTATTTTTTTTTTTTGAATTTTTTTTTAAAACGAGTCCCACAAAAATTTTTTAACTTGTCCGTGAGTGCAGGGGCAATACTGCTAGTACAGTAAAAGAATAAGACAAAAAAAGAAATTATAAAATAAAGATTTAGAGATATAGCAATAGACTTGTTTATCTCTTTTTTTTTTTTAGATTTTCCATCTCAAACTTTGCGAAACTTAACAATTTGTCAAATTCCTTAACATTGAATATTACGTGTGAAGAAATAGATTAAAAATGAAAGATAGGTTTTTTTTTTTTTGGGTAAAAGGGATGAAACTCCGTGAGGGAATGCTCTCTAAATTTTCCTACAAATATTAAAAACTATGCAACTAAACTTTAAATAAACAAAGCAAGAAGATAATTGAAGTTAAGTGACAAAATATCCCTTCTTCGAAATATCCTACCTTATACCATATGTACGATTTTTTGAAAGGATTTCATGGTACTTACTTGTGTGGAACGCAATTTGGACCAAAATCACCAAAGGGACTTTGGCTTTCTTCTATATGAAAGAAACACCATAGACTGGGAGGACCAAAGAAATGAGAGGAAACTTTCCATGTTTTGTGTTCCATTTCAAACTCTGTATTCTCTCCTGTCTCTGTATAAGTTTTTTATTGTACGTAAAATGGTGTACTAAGTTTTCGTCCTCTTAACTCCCATAATTTTAAAAAAAAATTGACAGTGCAATTTTGAATTTAAAATTTATAATAAAAATTAACAAATGATTATTAATTAATTGATTGATAAAACTTATTTATTTATCAATTAATTCTTTTACATGAATTAGGTTATTGGGTTAGGTAATCAATTAATCCATCATGACTTAAATTTCATTATCTCTTACTTACATATGATAAGATAAACAATACAAAATCTTTTACTCATTTTGGACTTTCATATTAAGTGTTTTGCTATAACCAAGAGTTTGGGCACAACTTTCAAAAGTTTTAACACTAATAATCCTATTATAGAACTAGCATAAAAGATGCATCCCTTAGATACACACTATACATTTATTTGTGTGCCTTAGATACTTTCAACTAACCAATATGCACTATACTACTTTATACTTACGTTAAATCTAATTTCCCTTAAGTTTAATCTTATTTAGATTAACTTCTTATATGCATAGTATCTATGCACACTTATGATGTTACTAAAATAACTTTATAATAGGTATACATTAGGCACTAACATAGTTGTTTATATTTCATGTAATCTTCTTTTTATCCATATATCACTTAAACCAAAACCAATTGTTTTCTTATAAAAATACTCCTTTAAATCAATTTATCTTAACCATAGAATATATATTAAATAAACACTAACTCATCTCCTCATGATATTTATTATCAAAGTCATAAGAGTATCAATAAATGGTTTATTTCTCTTTGAGATTCACACAACAATGAAATGGAGATTTATTTATTTACTTTTCAATTGTAATTATTAAGTACATGCAATATAAAATTGCATGTTATAGTGTTTTTCTTATTCTGTAAGAATATATATTAATTTGATTTGTTTATCAATATTATATAGATTTTGGTCTAGACACACATAATGCCTAACACGAATTCTACTATTTTGCTTGCTTCTCATAGCGCCTACAAGAAAATTTACATCTAGTTATAGGTATTATAGATGGTAGATATCTATAATTTGATTCATGTAATTATATCATTAAATCTCATCACATCTTTCTATTTTCTTTTGTCAGGAAAACATATTTACATTTTGTATACTTCATTTGCCATATTGGCACTTCTGTTGCCTTACATGGCAAATACAAATGTCTCATTTTTACTTGCTCTTCATAAGCATCAAATGTAAATACTTATTTGAGGGAGCTAATCTCATTAACTTATATAACTTATTATCATTATATATATGTTATCAATTATTATAACATAATACATCTATTTATTCAATAATTAAGTTGTATATAAGATGTGATATTTCACATTCTATACATACCAAGTGACTTTACATTTTTTTCCATACACGTCTCTAGGTATGTGTTTTATCAAAGGATCAATTAATATCTTATGAATAAAAATATATTGTAAAATAACATTCTTATGTGTTATTACATCTCATATTCTTATTTCTATATACTTAGTTTTGTTATGACACTTAGGGTCTTTAGTGTGAGCTATGATTTCTTAACTATCACAATATACCAATATTGGACTTAACGTCTCACCAATAATCTTCAAGATAAACCTCTTCAACCATCATTACAAAGAATCTCTCCAATTTCTAGTAGTTAATATCACTAACAATTAGTAAAAAAATTTATGATTTTTGACCAAAAGATATTATCGCACAATCTGTCATTATTTTAATTGTGAAAAAATTTTTCCTAAAGTTTTATTTGTCAAAATTCACTCTTTTTTCTCTCTTTTTCTCCAAGCCTACATGTTCAAATTCTTTGTTACATCAAATTAATAAATATAAATTTTATTATAAAAAATTATTTAATATAAATATAATATTAAAAAATTAAAAAATAATGTTAATAATAATTATTTTAATTAAGTCAGTTAGTTATTTGTTGATTAATTAATTAATTTATAATTATTTATTTATAAATAATTTTAATAAAATTTTATTAATAAATTTAATAAAAAAATATTTAAAAAGTAGCTATTAAAAATTCATTTTCATCAAAAAATGAATTCTAACAGGCTAATAAAATTTACAAAAATAATTTTGTAAAATTAATAAATTAAAAAATATGCTTAAATTTAATTTATAAAAATATATTTTATTAATAAATAATCATATATTTTATTTTATCTTGTTAAAAATGATTATTTTATATATATTTATTATAATAATTAATGATTTATTTTATAAATATTTTTTAAACATTTTAAATAGGATTCTTTAAACTTAATAATAATGTAAGGTATATTATTTTTTTAAATTTTTAAATTTTTTCACTTGTGTTTTATTTCTTTATCTGCATTTTCTTAGATTTAGTTCTTCTCCTTAATGTTTCATTTATTTTTTTATGTTTTCTAAGTTTCATTTCTCTTTGAAAATTCAAATTAAATCAAAAGAAAGGAAATTAAATGAAAATAAAAAAGAAAGAATAAAAACCAAATGCAAATATCAAAAGTGTTAAAATTTAACCTAAAAATTCTTACCTCTTACCTATTATAGAAAAAAAAAGTTTAAATAATTACCTACAAAACAAAATGAAATAGATGATGTTAAAAAAAAGATAAAAATTCATATAATAACTCAAAACAAAAAAAAAATACAAATAGATGAAAAAATGTCACACCATAGCAAGATATACCTCAATTATATCACATGTGGCATTAAAACTCTATTTTGATCAATTTATCACTTTTAGTATTGGAATTAACCGATATTATAGGTCAAAATAATTCAATTTTAATCATATGGGCCATTTGGCCTTACCAACATTTTCTTCCAACCAAAATATACTCAATGGACTAGAAATGACACAATTTCAAGGCCTCCATTTTTGTTTTGAGTCATGCAACCCAATTCTAAAAGCAAGTTGCAGAATTTTCTAGTTTCATATTTTGATACAAAATTCAAAAAGTGATAACTAATTCTAAAAAAATCAAACTCATGCAAACTACACTATTTTAGAAAGCTCTAGATGTCAACTAATGACTAAAAATAATTTTAGATCAAGATAATAGCATTTGGCCCTTAAAAATTAATCGAACAGTACACTGGTGTGAGTGGCATACTACAAGTGACCTCAAACTTTGAAAAATCATATCTCCCTCTACAGAGATCAAAATGAGGTGCTTCCATGGCTATGAAAAGCTTATGATGTCTAGTTTATACTTGTAAAATTTTATATATATTGGATTTCATTTGTCCTATAAATGATATAGAGAAACAAACTAACTATATAAACAGTAATTTTGACAAATCTGCATAATTTGACTAACTTTAAAAATTTATAATAAATTCTCTAAAGTTCCAAATTGATTGCTCTTTAGCTTCATGAAAAAATTTAGATGAGACCTATATTTATGCCAAATTTTATGCACAAATTCATTTATTTGATCAGTTTGTAGTTCAATTCAAGAATTTGACACTTTTTGATACCATGATGGGGTCAAAATGCACCAAATCGTCTTCCACAACATCCATGGCCATTTGAGCAAGTGCCATAGCATAAACACAGCATATATAAGCATTCCAAATGGTCTCAATCATCATAAAACCCAAACTCACCATCCCACATGCATAAATACACATTCGAGTCAAGGCTTTCAAAGACCAAAATCATACAATTTCTCACATATGGCTCCAAATTTGTTTCATACACTACATTTACATACTTTTACAATTGTTCAAGGGTTTACATCTAAAAAATAATGCATACATTTAAACTTTGATATTTAATTACATCAAAAACTAATCTATTGTCAAAGTATTGCAATTCATGCTTTTTGGCTCCCATTTTTGGTTCCTAAATGTCTTATGAACTCATATATAGTCTTAGACATCTTAAATTACCATTAGAAAGTCTTATATTTGTGAAGGTGCATCCAAAACCCTAAGAGCCATAAGTTGTTGTCCAATGGTTCTTTTTGAATCTTAATTGTTCCATTTGGTTTCCCATGCCTCAAAGCCTCACTTCCTACCAAGTACCAATCAAAATAAGACCCTTAACATATAGTCTCAATTTTGACCAAATTACATAAGAGAAGAAGGAGCAAGATGGAGTAATAAGGACCATAAGAAGTTAGCTTATTTGGAAGGTTTTTAAAAGTGCTTTGCTATACTTCCAAGAGTTTTTCTAATTTTTCTCTTCTTTCTACTGGACTAGCCACCAAACATGACCAAACAAATCATTAAAACCATGGGAGAAGAAAGGAGAAGGAGTTTAGTAAAAGAGAAAATATAAAAACTAAAGGATTTTTACACTTTTCAAGGCTTCTTCTTCCTTCATTGGCCTCCCCTCTTATGCGCCTTAAAAAGCAGCTCTTGGATTTGTTTTAGAGTGAAGATAAGTTAATCAAGAGAGAGAGAAGATGTGGGACATTTTTAAGAGGCCAAAAATTCATTTTTTTAACAACTTTTCAAATTTATAACTTAGTCCCTCTTCTTGGTTTTGTCCAATTAGACTTATTTCAACTCCTTTTTTAGAATCATTTTTTTCATCATAAAATTTAGGTAATCTAATTCATAAAATAATTTTGACTTCATTCAAATTGAATTTAAAACCTTACCGAATGATTCAATCAAAGTTGTAGTCAACAAACACTCTAAAATTCAAACCAAAGGAGTTTTGGCCATTCCAAGGGTTTTCTATAGTTTTTGGAGCCTCTGAAAACCTGCAATACTCAATTTCTCTATTTAAAAATTTTTTCTTTGAGCTTTCTAAAAAATGCCTAAAATTATAAAAATACCACTAGTTTTCGTTTGATTTTATTTAACTATTTTGGCTTTAGTTTTTAAACATCTTTTACCGTGTATCTTCATTTTTAATTTTCTAGATTATTGTCTTAATTTTATTTAGCCTCAAATTCTTCTATTTAAGGGACCTCCTTTAGTAATTAGGGCTTTTTAAAATAAATGGGTATTACAAAAAACATCAAATAAGAAAATCAAAACAAAACTAGTAATAATCAAAATGAATCTAAGAAATATAAGAAAAGATAAAAAGTTGCAGCAACAAAAACATATCAATTGGAGAGCTAAAGAATTGATGACAAATGAAACCAAAGAAAATAAACATCTTCAAAGAAATAAAAGCAGCTAAAATTTATATAGGGAGAAAGAAGAAAAAAATTGACAAGACTATTGATGTAAAAAGAAAAGAATATAACATGATACAACAAAGTTTGAAATTTATCGAAGGAAATGAGAAAAAAAAATTGGCAGAACATTTAAATTTTCAAATTCCTATGCAAAATAATGATAATTTTTATTATTTTCAAGCCTGCTAACCTCCTCATTTTTTGTTATCCAATATATTATAACTTAATATATATTATTAAATTTTGGTATGTGTAATATATTATAAGCTAATATATATTATAATTTAATATATAATGAAATTTATTAACCAAATATATAACATATAATAATATAAAAGAAAAATATTGAATTTGAACAAAAGAGGAAAAAAATATCTAATATAAATTTTAATTACACACATGATATTATATAAAATTCACAAAATCTAACAATCATCTTCATTTTGATTAAAATTATAATCTTTATCTTCATTATTTAAATGAGAAATATCTGACATGTAAAAAGAACTTGGTCTAGCATTATTTTAATAATGTTGTTGTGAAAGATGTTAAACAATATTTATAAATTCATCAAATTCTTGTCAGAGTTGTTCAATTTGTATTCTCTAATCTTTAAGCTGGGCATTATGAGTTTGTCAGGGTAAAATTATAAATTCATTCCTCACAATTTCTTAGATATAAGAAGAGTGGGGATATGCTTGTTGAGTATTAGTATATTTGGATATAAGATTTCTTAATATATTATAAGACATGCTTCCAATATCATATACTAAACCCTTTTTTTTTTCCTCCAACTACCTCTAGCTAGCTATAAATCTAACTCTGAAACATTCTCTTTTCTACTTTCTTATAAATTTTTAAAGTAATCTTGATAAAATAATAATATAATGAGTCAAAATTGTATAATTAAAATTGTAATTACAAATATAAATTAAATATAAAATCATAGTTATATAAACAACTTGAGATTTTCTCTAATTACAAATATAAATTATATAAAAAAACTTTTTATAAAGATCAATTTTTTACTTCATCAATCATAAGGCATACTATATTTTTTATATTTAGAACAAGGATATCTAATTTTTCCTTTTTTTAAACTTGGTTCTTTTTTACAATCAAAGCTAATAAGCTATTCTACCCTTTGTAAAAATTCATCATAATATCATTTATGTCCAAGATTCATCCTATTATACATCCACATTTAATTGTTAGAAATTTTTATTTTTTATGATAATAATTAATTAATTTTTGTTAAAAGAATTTATCTTACAAATATTATCAATATAAATAAATTTTTTCTTGCATCACCTAAATTATTATCACCAGCACGACTTTTAATATTAATTTATAAATCTTAACTAATAATATTTCTCTATTATATTCTCACAAAGCAAAAAATAATTAATACTATAAAGTGATTATTTATAATTAATAAAAAAATAAATATTTCGTTCTTACATTATTAAACTAAATATGTATATCTACCTCTTTTTAAAAGAAAAATTTAAGCAAACAAATTTCCATAGCAAATATCACTAGCATATTTCAAGAAGCAATGTAGTAAAATAAAAAATTCAAACACGAAGATTCAAAATTATGAAGAAGAAGAGAGAGAAATAGATTAGCAAAAAATAGAGGTTGTGAAGAAAAAGACCAATCAAATGAAGATATTATATATATATATATATATATATAAAAGAAGTATACATCCAACAACTATCTTATTCTATCTAAAGGCAATTTTTCTAATAATTCCCATTTTAATTGTAAACAAAAATCCACATAACGACATTCTCATTATTATTATTATTATTATTATTATTATTATTATTATTATTATATAAAACATAATTTATTATTACATTATACTATACCACATAATTTATATCAAATATATTATTGTAATATTATTATATACCTTTTTCTTTTCCTAAATAACAAATAATAGGAGAAAAAATATATATTTCAAATTTATCCTTATTTTTAATAAAAATTTTGTTTTTAAAATTATTTATATTTATTTATATATTCATTAAAATATGATATAATTATAATCTAAATTTAAAAATATTTTGAGTATATTATTTTAAATTGATTATATATGTAATAATTAATTTATATATAATATAATAAAGCATATTATTATCGTTATATATAAAAATATAAAATATATATATGTTATATAAAATTTTTTAAAAAAGTAAAAAAATATAGGTGAAAAAAACAAATATATCTGAAATATATCTATATTTTTAATAGAAATTTTATTTTTTATTGCATCATTTATATTTATTTATATATCTTAAATAATATAATTATTGATTTATTAAATAACTATTTATATTTGATAATAAATATAAATAATATAACTTATAATATAATAATAATCTAAATTAAAAAAGATATTGATATTATATTATTTCTAATTTATTATATATTAATTAGTTAAAATTTAAATTTTCTCTAATTTATATTAGATGCTTTTAATTGTATATATTATATATATGTAATGTAATATATTATTACACTATCCATTATATGATATTGTTGATAATAGCGACAAATTCTTGGTCGATTGGGAGTATCACTAATTTTTAGTGACAACTAGCTAATCTTTGCCGATATTTGCTAGCTTTTACTATTTTTATTAGTTTTTTTATTACTTTTTATGTTTTTAAATTTTTTAAATGTGAAAGTATTAAAAAAAAGTAAAATTTATTTTTGTCGAAATTCTGTTACATCTTTTTATCAAAAATTATTTGCATTGTTGTAATGCCTATAATCTCTTGCACTAGAAGATTTAAAGAACCCTACTTCAGTGCATCTGATGGGCAGTTGACTCCAAGAAAGTGGAACATAAGTCCATGGCAAAAATATCAATGTAAAATGGGAACCAAGTTAACGCACAGAGAATTTGATGTTACGGAGATTAGCTCAAAGGAAATATGAAGTAACACGAAGTTAATTTTTAGCCAGAGGAGGAGTTAATACAAAGAACCCAGGGCACACTGAAGGATCCGGACGATCAAAATGCCAATAAGTTCAGTCAATCATCAAAAGAAAGAGAATAGGTGAGGACAATTTTAGTTAGATTCCGTCTATAATTTATAAACTAAATTAGTTATAGAAAGATACATGAATATGCTAAAAATGAGTTTTATTTAAAAGTTCATTTCATGTATTTAAATATATTTTTAGAATTAATTTTATTTATTTATTTTTTTAATAAATTGAATTTGTTTAAAATCTTTTTAAATTAAATAACAAAGACTTTGTTAATAAATTGGTTAAGTCAATTAACGAAGTTTTTTTCCTATCAGTAGCCTATGTCTATATGGTATCAAAATTAGCATTCTTTCTTGTTTAACTTACTTTCTCTCTCTTCATAGCATCTTTCCTTCTGCTATCTTGACCCATAAAATGAATCAAACAGATGTGAAGGAGAATTCTTTACCTTGACTGATGATTATATTTTGTGTAATTAGCTTTGTTAAGAGTTCAATTGAACATAGTATCATATTTTTGAAGTTTACAGGTGTTTAACCCCATAAATAATTTATGATAATAATCTGATTTAAGCATAAAACTTGCTTGAATTAAATACAAAATGTTTCTGACATCGTATTTTTTTGTCTATTATGAAAGTAGATAAGTCTGTGAGTTCTAATGCAAAATCAGAGTGAGGGGTCAGATTACAATTTTTCCCCCCTAGTAGCCAATCTCATGTTATTTCATATTTTTTTGACCTACGGGCAATCCCGGTTGCCTGTTTCATTGCTCCACGTGTATATTATTTTAATACCCATCTTGAAAGATGGACATCATAAACTTCACCTATAGTTAAACTTAATTTTTGTACCTTGTTAGCTTCTTTTGAATTAATATAAACTATTTCTAAAAAGACGCTATAATTTTTTTTAAGCTGAAACTTACTTCATAAAATCATTTATACTGTAATTACTTATTTCTTAAAATTAATATATAGATTGACAATGGGTGCCTTCTTTTTTATAAATATTATAAATATAATCATCAAGTATCCAGCTAAACTCAAGTAGTAGAAACCTAATTTAGTATTATGGATCCTTCCTCCTTATTTATGATAATCAGAACGGTGGAGGATATACTGAGCAATTTCTAGAACTTAAAATAGTATTTGAGTACAGCGAAGGTGAACCTCTCCGTTGGAGTTTTGAATTTGAATAGTATTTTAAGATTCGTTCGGTTGTCAATTTTCTTAAATTTAATTCGGCTATAATTGAACTCATGCTTCTTCAAAATTAAATTGTAAAATAAAGAAATAATTAATTTCAAATAATAATTAATATTCAAAACTAAATAAAAATTATTATAAATAGATACTAAATATTGTTAATTACTCAAATTAATAATTTTATTTTAATTTCAATTATTAATTTATAATATAAAAATAATTATCTTTGGTTTTACTAGCTGAAGAATTCTTGGCTCCAGAAATGGGGCCGAAGTTGTTTGTCGTTGGCGATGCACCCAAATGGGAGGCGTGTGGTTGCCTTCATTGCCCGTCCTTTCACCCGGCCTGCAGCTTTTTTAAAGGAAGGGGAAAAAAAACAGAAGAAAAAGAAAGAAAGAGGCAGTTACACCGACAGCCTTTCTATCTGATAAAAAGCAAATAATATAATAATAACAAATAAGGTGCGGCCAAAAAAGAAAAATTAAATGCCTTTTGTGATAAAATTGAAAAAACGAAAAAGGTACATTCTATGTGTACAGGGACCGCAGAATGACGTGAGTTAGAACACAAAGCCCAGTGGTCTAGCTCTTCGGCCCAATTCTGCAGATACAGCTTCAGAATTGCTTCTAGTAATCTCTAGTATTTTCTTTTAATTATTTGCCATGTGTTTTTTGTATAGAAATCTGTTATAGATATTCTGTTGTAATCTTCCCTTTACAGCTGGCTCACGTGTATAGTCTCACCTTTGAAAATATGTGCTGTATATATATCACAAATAATATACTCATAGAAAGTAACTATTCATCACCTTTAAGCGTTCTCTACTGGAGCGTCTTCTTTTCTTCTTGGTATCAGAGCATCACAGGCTAGCGCCATGGCTTCTCAGGGAAACTCTTCAACCAATTCAGCTTCTACTACCAACCCTCCAACAGAGGTCATCTCATCTATTCTTCTTCCCAGAACTCCTCTCGTTGCTGCTTTACCTCAAACATGCTCGATTAAGCTGGATAGGAGTAATTACCTTATCTGGCAATCCATGGTTCTTCCAATCATTCGAGGACATCGACTTGACGGTTTTATTTTTGGCACTAGGCCTTGCCCACCACAGATCGTTCCTGATGATGCAGGGAACAAGATCAACCCAGAGTTCGAAAACTGGGTCACCACCGATCAGCTACTCTTAGGTTGGCTTTACAGTACCATGTCAATAGACATAGCTTCCCAAATGATTCACTGTAAAACCTCACAAGATTTATGGCAAGCTGCAAAAGAACTATCCGGTTCTCACACTCGATCTCGCATCGCTCTTTACAAGAGTGAAATGCAACGAACTAGGAAAGGATCCCTCAAGATGGAGGAATATCTCACAAAATTAAAATCTATTGCTGACAATTTATTTTTAGCAGGCAATCCAATATCAAACACTGATCTGATCACACAAGCTCTTGCTGGTCTTGACTCAGAGTACAATCCAATTGTTGTACAGCTCCTGGAGAAAGAGAATTTAAGCTGGATCGAGATGCAAACAAC
Organism: Erythrophleum ivorense; assembly: GCA_026724425.1. Taxonomy (NCBI): domain Eukaryota; kingdom Viridiplantae; phylum Streptophyta; class Magnoliopsida; order Fabales; family Fabaceae; genus Erythrophleum; species Erythrophleum ivorense. The sequence continues at coordinate 33,408 of JAIUCV010001735.1, read as the reverse complement.
ACTCCAGACTTTTGAAAGCAGACTTGAGCATCTCAATAGTCTTAACAACCTCACAATCGTTGGTCATCCTGAAGTTAATGCAGCATATCTCAGATCCGAAAACAAGTCAGGTAGTTATGAATCTTCTCGTGGCAATTGGAGAGGCTCATCACAAAGAAATGCCCGAGGAGGAAGAGGTCGTGGAAGAGGTAGTCGAGGAAATAATAGACCTACATGTCAAGTCTGTGGAAAAGTAGGTCATATTGCAGCAAATTGTTTCTATCGATATGATAAAAATTACATGGGAAGCACACCAAAACACTCTCAGAATCCAGCTGCTTATGTTGCCTCCCCAAATACTGTGAGTGACCCGAGTTGGTACATTGACAGTGGTGCAAACAATCACATTACTAATGATCTGAATAAAATTGAGCAAGCTACAGCTTATGAGGGTAAGAACACCATTACAGTTGGAAATGGTGAATCTATTTCTATTATGAATATTGGCAATTCCAGGTTATCATCTTGTTCAAATTCTCTTATGATGAACAACATTTTATATGCACCAGAAGTCACTAAGAATCTATTAAGTGTTTCTAAAATCACAAGTGACAATGCTGTATATCTTGAGTTTCACCAATTTGAATGTTTTGTAAAGGACAAAATGACAGGCCAAATTTTACTACGAGGGAGACTTGAAGAAGGACTGTACAAGATAGACGACTTTTATACCATCAATGGCTCAAATTCTTCTATCAAGACTATCACTCATTTACCATTTCACCCAAGAGTTTTCTTGTCTGTTAAAGAAGAATGGCATAGACGTTTAGGTCACCCATCAGATAGAGTTTTATTGGAAATTCTGAAGTCATGCAATGTGAAAATCAAAAGTAATGAGAAATTTAATTTTTGTGAAGCCTGTCAGTTTGGAAAGTCACATCTTCTTCCATTCAAGTTGTCTGACTCTCATGCACAGCACCCATTAGACTTAATTCATACAGATTTATGGGGCCCTGCCCCAATTCAATCATCAAATGGCTATAAATACTATTTACATTTTTTGGATGATCATACAAGGTTCACTTGGATTTACCCACTTAAGAACAAGAGTGAAGCATTGCAAACTTTCATTCAGTTCAAGAAGCTAGTAGAAAATCAATTTGATAGGAAGATTAAAACTCTGCAAAGTGATTGGGGTGGCGAATTTCGTAATTTTGTTACAATTGTTCAAGATTCTGGTATTAATTTCAGACACTCTTGTCCTTTAACCTCACCTCAGAATGGAAGAGCTGAGAGGAAACATAGACATATTGTGGAGATTGGCCTAACTCTTCTTGCTCAAGCTCAAATGCCCCTGAAGTATTGGTGGGAAGCCTTTTACACAGCTGTGTTTTTGATTAATAGGCTGCCTACACGAGTTCTTCAAGGTAATTCACCTTTCTACCAGTTATTCAAAAAGCATCCTGATTACAAAAGTCTTAAGACATTCGGTTGTGCATGTTTTCCCTGTCTTAAGCCATATAATCGTCATAAAATGCAATTTCACACAACAAAGTGTGTGTTTCTTGGATATAGCAGCTCACACAAGGGGTTTAAGTGTCTTAGTTCAACAGGAAGAGTTTACATCTCCCGACATGTGATCTTCAATGAAGCTGACTTCCCTTTTCAGCATGGTTTCCTTAATACAAAGCAGTCTTTTGGAAATAATATTGAATATGCATCATTCTTTCCTACTTTTATGCACAACTCAGATTCTTCTAGACAAATTGTGTCTCAAGATGCTACATCAAGTTCCCATCCAGAAGCTATTGAAGATATTTATAGTAGCAGTTCTTCTCCTTCGAAGCAACACACAATTATACATGAGGAATCTGGTGAACAAAGCCTTGATATGCATGAGAGTATTCATGAGTTTGAACAGCAGAGTTTCGAGCAAATGATGAATTCTCCATCAAGGTTAGAATCTAAAAATGCAAATGATGCTAATGCCCACAACAACAACCATCATATGGTTACTAGAAGCAAGAAAGGTATATTCAAACCAAGATATCCATTCGTTGGTTTCACAAAATCTGAAGTTGATGCAGATGTTGAACCCACCAGTGTGCAAGATGCTCTTAAATTCACTCATTGGAAGAAAGCTATGAATGATGAGTTTCAAGCTTTGGTGAAAAACAGAACTTGGATTTTAGTACCACATGATAAGGATCAAAAAATTGTAGATTGCAAATGGGTCTTCAAAACTAAGTACAATGCAGATGGCACCATACAAAGACATAAAGCAAGACTTGTTGCAAAGGGTTTTCAACAAGACCCAGGGATAGACTTTGGTGAGACATTTAGTCCTGTAATTAAATCCTCTACTGTTAAGATCATATTGGCTATTGCTGTGTCTTTCAATTGGGATGTTAGACAATTGGATATAAACAATGCTTTCTTAAATGGGTTTCTATCTAAACCAGTTTACATGACACAGCCACCGGGTTTTGAAGACCCCTCTCAGCCTCAACATGTTTGCAAGTTGATTAAGGCACTCTATGGCTTAAAACAAGCCCCAAGAGCTTGGTTTGATAGATTGAAAGCAACTCTCCTGGATTGGGGCTTCAAGAACACCAAAGGGGACAGTTCAATGTTCTTTCTCAAATCTGGAAGGTGCATTCTGATTATATTAATATATGTAGATGACATATTGGTGACAGGAAATAATAATGAGGAGCTGCAAAAATTTATTAAAAGGCTTCATAATATTTTCTCTTTGAAGGATCTTGGTCCTCTTCATTATTTCCTTGGAGTTGAAGTGACCAGAGATGCCTCTGGGATGTTCTTAACTCAAGGGAAGTATGCTTTAGATCTTTTGAAAAGGTTTAACTTGACAGATGTAGCTCCTTGTCCTACACCAATGGTGGCCACCAAGTCACTATCAATTAGTGATGGAGAACCACTTAAAAATCCTGTTCATTATCGTAGTCTAATTGGTGCTCTTCAATACTTGACCAATACTAGACCTGACATTTCTTTTGCTGTAAATAAGTTAAGTCAGTTTCTTTCAGCTCCTTCCTCAACTCATTGGCAGGCTGCCAAACGTGTCTTAAGATATATCAAAGGCACAATACATTATGGTCTACACCTGAAAGCCTCAAATCACCTGGATATTGTCGGATTTTCTGATGCAGATTGGGCATCATGTCCAGATGATCGAAGGTCAGTTGCAGGGTATTGTGTTTTTCTTGGAAATTCTTTAGTTTCTTGGTCTTCTAAAAAACAAAAAGTTGTTGCTAGATCAAGTACAGAATCAGAATATAGGGCTCTTGCTAATTTAGCAGCAGAGATAGCTTGGATTAAGTCTCTTCTCAAGGAAATTGGGCTGCAGACAAGTAATGTTCCAATGGCTTGGTGTGATAACATCAGTGCAAGTGCATTAGCTTCCAATCCTGTTTATCATGCACGTACTAAACACATAGAAATTGATGTTCATTATGTAAGGGATCAAGTACTTGAAAATCAACTACACATTGGGTATGTTCCTTCTACTGATCAACTTGCTGATTGTCTTACAAAGGCTTTATCTCATTCTCGACACTGGTTGCTAAGAGACAAACTTGGTGTAATTTTGACACCGTCTCGTTTGAAGGAGGGAGTTAGAACACAAAGCCCAGTGGTCTAGCTCTTCGGCCCAATTCTGCAGATACAGCTTCAGAATTGCTTCTAGTAATCTCTAGTATTTTCTTTTAATTATTTGCCATGTGTTTTTTGTATAGAAATCTGTTATAGATATTCTGTTGTAATCTTCCCTTTACAGCTGGCTCACGTGTATAGTCTCACCTTTGAAAATATGTGCTGTATATATATCACAAATAATATACTCATAGAAAGTAACTATTCATCACCTTTAAGCGTTCTCTACTGGAGCGTCTTCTTTTCTTCTACGTGAAAGCCATTAAATTGGAAGCCAAAAGCACCACAAAATTGAATAAAAGTTTATCAAAAATTTATAGCAATTTGGCCAATATATATAAACAAAAAAAATAACTTATTTCTTTTTTAAAAAAATTATTTTATCATTTTATTTTATTTTTTTTCATCTTACTTTCATCCAATCAAATAATTAATTACAAATATATTCTCATTCATTTTTCCATTTCTGTTCTTATCATTGAAGAATTTACGTATCAAATGAGGTTTTATTTTTTCTAAATACCTAAAACCTTTCCCAGGCCGTAATTGCCACCACTATTTGCATTGACGTCACATAATTGAAGTCTGTGGGTACTATTTCTCCGCGTGTATTGCTGGTTCTTACCCATGGTCATGTTGGCAATTACTTAATTCATTTTTACCATGGAAAATAATTTAGATGAATGTTTGTTATAAGTTCTTTAATAAATACAATTTAAAAGATAAAAAAATAAAATATATAAAAAGTTATTTAGTTAAGAGTTAATAAGAGTACACCGCTTAGTTATAATAAAATAATGACATATTAAATTGTAATTAAATAATTTGGTGATAAACTTTACCTAGATCTTATTGTTTTTTATGTATGTATCTTAATGCTCCCAAGTACCAGCTCTTTCCGAGGACCCATCCGCGAGCAAAGTCTAGTCTTATTAAATTTTAGGTAATTTTAAGTTATTTATTATTGTAAAAACTATTTTTGGTCAAATTTATATTTATAAAAAAAGTTATATTCATATATTATATATATTTTTGGAAAACTTAATAACACTGACACTAATTTTTTATATATTTATTTATTTATTTATTTCGCGCTCCTCATTTTTCTCGGTCAATCTATCCGCATTTTTCATGCAAAGGCTTCGAGTTTTTGGTGGGGTCATCCCTGTAATTATTATATCATCCAAATCTGAAGCCAATTTCAAAGCCCCAGTACATGGAAATTGACTGGGGCAGTTAGTGCTGCTCTATTTATGGTGATCAATAAATTAATAGGAAAAGATTAAAAAATAATAAAAAATAAAAAATAGTTTTTGTTAAAATTTAGAAATTTAGATGATACAACACTTGTTGTAATGCAATTCATAAACCATGGAAAATGTCGATAGACTGACCAAAGAAAATGAGGAGGGAAAAATCAATTCATCTCCATAATATCAAATATTGTTTCCACTTGCAAGAATATTTGCTCTATTCATCTCCCCCCCCCCCCCAAAAAAATCAGCTCCGTTCATCTCCAATCAATTAATTTTCATAATATCAAATAACCGCCACCAATTTCTTAAAAATATTAAAAAAATATGTAATTAAATAGTGATAAAATATATTTAGATCTTGTTGTTTTTTTATTATCTATGTATCCTCAAGCTACCAAGTACCAACTCTTACCCACACCTACTGCCGAGCCAAGTCAAACCTAAATAAAATTTAGTATATTTAAACTTATTTATTATTTAGAAAAAAGTCTAAATTCATATAAGGTCCCAGATAATTCACAACAGTATTATAAATTTTCTTTTCTTAAAAATTACACAACCTTCCTTTAAAATTAAACAAATTCTATAATTTAAAATAAATATTATTTTTTTATTAAAATATAAATTATTTAAAATATACACTTTTAAAAATTTTATTTCATTGTCAATTACTTTATGCTAAAATTGATAAATTTAATTTATTCTAAATTTATGATATTTATAACAGTGTTAATGTCTATTAAATATATACATTTAATACATATGTTATTATTAAAATTAAAATTTATTAATTATTGACTTTTAATGGGTTACATTCTTTTGAAAATTATTTTCTGAGAAATTTTTTATAATTACTTATTTTTTAATAAATGATTTTAAAATTTACTGATTTCAAAATGTGATTGTTTTATAAACTTGAGATCATTTTGTCAAACTAATTTTAAGGTTAACTTATACATAACTCTTCTAAATTTTAACTTATGTATAGATAACTTTCTGGTCTTCAAAAATATCACAATATTCATCATATTGTTTAACATGATTATCCAGACACATAACTAAGTTAACAATAAAATCAACAAACAAACAATTTTCATCCATAGGCTTGCGCCATTCTTGTGAGAAATTGTTGTAGCACAAATTACTCAAGAAATCACAGCGGCCAGTCTTACTGTACTAATACCATACTCCTATCGCACAGAACTCCGAAGGTATGGAATATGGATGAAAGCTACATAGACATAATATAACACCAACTTGATGCTGATTTTTGGTCTTGTAAACAATCATTTCAACATCCCATTTTTATGATTGCTTTATAGCTTTACAATGTATATCTCTATTTCAATCAATAAAGCTAAATTATTTCAGAATATCAATTTATAAAGCTAAATTGAGGGATTAAACAAAAAAAAAAACTTACAAAATGAAGCATCAAAATAAACAAAAAAAAATTACAAAATGAACAATTTTGCTTTTGAGTAATTGATTATGTAACACTTGGGGGAGGTTCTATGTTTGGACGAACAGAGCAAAATGACGCTTCTGCTTCTAGACAAACAGCATTACTAAGAGGAGATAACACAGAGCTTCGATAAAATCAATCATATGCGTTAATATATACTTCATATACACATATAAAACTAACTATTAAGAAATTATAAACTTTAATATTGCATGTATATATAAATGATTTTTTAAAAAGTATTTTTCATTTATTTGATCCTTTTTCGCGGTTAACTTCTTTTTTTTTTTTTTTTGGTGGCGGCGCCCGGGGGTCTTTGTTTCACAAAGAGTAATTAAAATAGGGTTAAAATGACAACAAGAAGTTTAGGACAGATGTTGTAGAATACTTAACACATTTCTCACACCGGCCTCAACCAATTCCCAAATCTACTTGAGTTGTATATCACTCTTTTCCAAACAATTTTTTTTTTTACTCTTTTGGAAAATAAATTTTAGGTACGTACCATTCATAGTAGGTTAATTTTTCATCATATTTAATAAAAAAATTTAGTGACAATTTAATAAAATTGATTTCAAAATAAATTTTGAAAATCAATTTTTATTTAAAATTTTATAATATCTATTACATAAATAAATTCTAGGCATGAGTGTCACTGTTCATATTTCATTTTCGCGCCCAACAATATATATTCTTTAAAATGATTTCCTATCAAGCATTATAATAAAAAATAATGTATTTTGAATAATATGTGGGAACCACTCTTTTAATCGAGAAAGAGTAACAGGTGATGATCTATTGTTGACTTTGCATGCATGTGTAAAAACTTGGATTAAAAGAATTTTGAACAGTAAAGTAATATAAAACATATATTAGAGGAAGTAAATTAATATTGAGTTACTTTTGAAAGACTAAAATGAATAGTTATTTAAATTTTTAGTAATAATTTATCTTTCTATCTAGTATATAAATTTAATTCAATGTGAAAAGAAATTGCTGCTTGTTTTTCACCATGATAAGAAACATTTCCTTAATTAAGATAGTGATTTCCTTTTATTCAAAAAAACTATTTTCCTGATTAACTAACATGAAAAACTTGTGGATAATTTTTTTAAAAAACTTAAGTACAATTTTTAATTTTTATTATTAGGTTTCCGATAATAAAATAACAAATATATGATTTTTATAACTCAACATCATTTGATTGGGATTTTTAAAATATTCTTACATATATTATAATTTTATTGAAAAGCCTAATAAAAAAATAGGAAATGGTACCTAAATTGGAAGCAAAAATGTCCACAAAATTGAATTAAATTTTATAGCAATTTGGCTAATATATATAAACAAAAAAACTTATTTCTTTTTTTAAAAATAAGGAAAGACTTCTTCCTTTTTTAGAAAAAATTATTTTTAAAAAAATTAACAAACAAAAAGAAAAACTCCCTACATTAAAAAAATTCTTTTTAATGATAAGGAAATACAGAGAAAATGCTTTGTGTTCCCTTAAATCTATGGCCCCGTTGGGTATTGTAGAGGAAAATAAAAGTGAAAAAGATTCTTTGGTGAAATAAGTTTTGTTGTAATAATTGGAAAAGGAAATTAAAAGTAGCAACATTGTAATGAAATTGTATATTTCCTTTAATATTTGGCGTGATTTTTGAGTTGCATTTTATAGATAGACATGTAATTACTGTTTTATACTTTTATTTGTACTGACTAACTCATTCACAATAATTAAATTATTTAATAAATAAATAAATAAATTATTAATTAATTATAACAATTAAAGTTTAAATTATAACAATGATTACGATTTTTGAGTGGCATTTTGCAAATGGACGAGTAATTGAAATCATAACATTTACTTTATTTAATAAATAAATTAATAAATAAATGAATAAAATGATTTATTGAATAATTAATAATTTTTTTAATAAATAAATTAATAAGTGAACAGAAATGAGAATTAATATATTAAAAAAATTGTGATGACGAAATTGTGGTAGGGTATTATCCTGCCACAATTCTATTGTCATCTTTATAAAAATATATAAATAAAAAATAAAAAATATATATTAATAAAAATGTTATATTCATATATGATATATTAATTAAATATATTATACTAATAATATTATATATAATATAATATTTTACTAAAAATACATGTTTGGCAATGGACATGTGGTATATAGAATATGATAGGCTATGCCCTACAATATTTTTGTCGCTAAGATGGAAAAAAAATTATACTGATATTTTTAAATAATAATAATTATTATTATTAATTAAAATAATTTCATTTGTGATAATGATAATTTATGGTTCAAATAATTATTTAAAATTACAAGTTATTACTAAAATATTATAACATTGAATTTTTATTTTAAGTTTAATTATTTTTTACATATTTTTATTAAGAAACTTTATAAATATATTATTCTCATTCGAATGATTTAAAAAAAATAAAAAGTACTACAAATATAATTTTTATAATAAATATACATGCAAAAATAATAAAATATGAAGAAAAAGATATTGGTACAGGAAAATAGTAGAAAAAATCATCAGAAAAAAAATCAACTTCTTCTATGATGGGTCTTTTATCATCAATATTGATGACAGGAGACCGTTACAGAAAATGAATATGAGAAAATGAAAAATAATAATAAATTAAAAATAAAGAAGGATAAATGAGATAAGAGATATGAACTTATCTTGTTATCATTATTTTTTAGTATCATGTTGTGGAGAAAAAATTAAAAGAAAAAAACTGTGCAAATAAAATGAAATGTAAGATTTGGTGAGAAAGTTATGAAAGAAAAAGTGAAATGAAAAAATGAGGATGGAGAGACCAAACTTTTGAAGATTGAGAAGAGATGCAACTATATAGAAAATGATCTTTAGAAAAGATGAAGCTATATATTTATAGTGAGAAAAGGAATTAAAAATTTAAAGTTTTGTATTTTCTGTTGGCGGGCAAATATGCACGGAAGTTAAATTTAATTTTTTAGTGGTTATCGTTGGAGTTGGAGCAAATATTTAATTTTTTTTTTGCCAATTTTAGCATTTCTTGAATTAGAGAAAAGGTTAATTTTTTTTTAATTTTTTTGCATTAATGGCTATATATAACTAAATATATATACATACACACACATATACAACTACATTTATAGTTAATCATAGAATGCAACACAAAAATATTAAATTTATACAAAATATGAAATTATAATATAAAAACAATTACATAAATTGCAATATATTAAATTTTAATTAAAAATATGTTAAACTATAAATAATTCTTCAAGAATCACTCATTCTTTCATTCGATGTCATTATCCTTATCTTCTATGTCATTATCTTGATCTTGAGGTATAAGTATTTTTGGCCTATATACCAAACTTGTACTAGCTTCATTATCATGCGATTGCAAGTATCATTGAAAAAAACTCTTATATTGACTTAATTTAGTTTCAATTTTTTTAATATATCTTTGTTGTTCATAAAGCAATGTATTATGTAACATCTGATTTTTTGTAAAAATATTGAAACAAATTAGTTTTAAAAGTAAGTCCTCTAAAATGAATAAGTTGAGACTAAATAAAATTAAAATAAAATTTTAAATAATGAAAAATGAAGATCTAAGGTCGTAGATGCCTAGAAATCCAAATTAGATGAGTTAGAAAAGTATGTGAAAGAAAGTGGAGTATTTTCGTAATTTCTAAAAATTTTGAAAAACTCACAAAGGACTTTTTAAATGAGAAATTTGAGTTTTCTGATGTTTTTAGAAGCCTTGAAAACTATGGGAATTCTCAGAATAGTTAAAACCTTTTCGGTGAGCAATTTCGACCATCGATTGACTAAAATTTTGACTGAACGATTCATAATGATTTTAAATCCGATTTGAGTGAAACCAAAGCCAATTTATAAGTTTAAGAGTTTAAATATTATGATGGAAAAGATGAATTTTAAAAAGGAGTTGAATTGAGCCTAAATGAAAGAAACCAAGAAAAGGGACTAAAACACAAAGTTAAAAAGTAATTTAAATGACTTCTCTCTTCCATAAAGCACATTCCTTTTCTCCTTTATCATTTAACTGACCTTACTTCTGCCTTAAACCAAAGAAAAGTTCTGCTAAGAAGAGCACACAAGAAGGAGCTCAAAGGGGGAAGAAAAACAAGACAAAAGGTAAAGAAAAACTTAGAATTTCAAGCTTCTTCCTTTTTTAGTTTTGTTCTCCTCCTCCCCACCTTTCTTTTCATGGTTTTGGTTATTCATATGGGACTATTTTAGATCTAGTTTAGAAGGAAGAAGATAAAGTTTGAAGGAGAGGAGCATACCAATTAAAAAAGCTCTTGAAATAAGCTTAAAACCAAGGTAAACATTCATGCTTCCTTACTTTCTCTTCCTTGCTCCTTCCTAGATAGTTTCGGCCAAGTAGAGAACATATAGGAGGGGGTTTATTCTAATCAAGAACAAGTAAGAAACCTAGATTTTAGACTATGGGAAGTTAGGAAATGTAATGAAACCTAAAGGAAAACTATTAAAATTCAAGATAGCAAAACTAAGGATTCTTGAACACATGATAAAATATGATTTCTTCCAAGGATATTCTAGCTTATGTGAGGGTCTAATTGAATTTATAAGACTCCTAGGAAGCCTCCCAAATGTCTCTTCCTTCAAGGCAATAAGGAAAAGTCCGTAGGTCCAAAATGAGAGGCATGTCTCGGCCAAGCTTAGAGCAGATACTGAGAGAGTGTTTTAAATTTTTCTAAACTTAGATTGGGACTAAACATGATGGAAGAATGTCAAAGAAAGCCTTGAAAAAAATTTAGAAGCCATAAATTGAGAGTTGGGAGGTATAGGTTCCATAATATGACATAAAAAAGAAACATATAGCTTGGCTCTTCAAAATGATTGTGTGATGGCTCCAAGAAGTTTAAATGAAGTCAAGAGTCATAGATTGAAGGAAAAAATGGGACCAAGAACAACAATTATTATAGTTGTTCTTTAGGTCTTGAATGGAGCTATAATTGAGCCATAAGAGGAAGTAGGCTTCCCTAGTGTGTGTGTGATGCTAGAGTTTGCTTTCATGATGTAATGGTATTCTATTTGATGTGTCTAGGCCAAAAGAATCAAACTTCACCCACTTGCAAGTGTGTAACCTTGAGAGGGGAAGAATAATCAAGAGAAAGACTTGTGCTTTGCTCCAAAGGTAGCTCTCTAAAATTTTTCTCATACATTCTTAGTTGTTTTCTTGTCATTTGATGTGTGTATATATGTTTATGTTATGAGAAATGTGTATAGCTATTTTCTACATGCCATGATAACATTACGTGCATCAAATGTATCTTATGAATGTGTTTTAGCTTGAATGAGTTTGGTGAAGCCAAAAGTCCCATAGCAAGGGTGAGAATGAGCCAAAAGTTCATAGATTAGATGAGACAAAGCCAAAAACCTCAAGAAGAGTGAGGCTTAGTCAAAAGTCCCTTGAAAATGGTGAGGCAAGTCCAAAAGTCCTAAAGAAATGAGGTGAGGCTAAACCAATGCCCTTGAGAGGCAATGTATGACATGTATGAGCTTTTTGAACATGAAAATTGTTTTACGTATGATTACTAGTAGCTTAATCTTCCTGCATGTGTTCTTTGACTTGAAAATGCATTCATTATGTATGTTTGAAAGTGTTACGAGCTATTGAGATTCTTAGAATCTCACTCCTCCCTCTCCAATATCTAACCATGTCTAGGTGAGTCAAGGGGGCAAAGAATGGGAACCAACAAGTATAAGAAGCAAGACTTTGACATATATATAGAGAGAAATAAGCTTTGTAAATATATTTTGATGTCAAAAATTATAACCATGAGATGTATATATAATGTAGATGCTTGAGCACACTTAAATGTATGTGAATATGATGTATGTAATGATTTGGGGAGCATATAAATGAGTATGTATGATTTTGTCACTAAAGAGCTCATATGTGATGTGATTCCCATGTGTATGATAGCGAGTGGTATAGTGAAAATGAGCTTCATGATATTTTGAACCAATTGGCATGTCTCCCTAGGCTGTGAATATGGTTTTGGTCGTATCCAAGTGGCCATGGATAATGAAAAAAGCCATTTGGCACCTTAGGAACCATTATGTGTTTCAAAAAGTGACCAAATTGTGAGCTAAATCAAAATCTGGGCAAATGAGTGAATTTTTCTATGAAATTTGGCCAAGTAGTAAGCCTCATCTATAGCTTTCCAGAGAACAAAAGAGCACCTAATTTGAAATTTTAGAGAATTTATTATGATTTTTCAAAATTGAAAAAATTTGACAGAATTAGTATCAGCACTGTTCATTTGGTTAGTTTCTTTCTCTATATCATCATGGGTCAAATGGTGTCCAATGCTTATGAAAGTTTATAAGCATACACTAGACATGATAATCTTTCTATATCCACTGAGATCACCCCATTTGGAGCTCTGTAGAGGGATAATCAAATTTTTGAAATTTCATGATAGTATCAAGGACACAGCTAGACCTCTGGTATTGTTCCTTCTATTTTTGTGAGTTAGATGCCATTTCTTGGTTGGTAACTATTTTTATCCGAAAGTAGATGTCCACATATTTCTACAATGGTATGGTTTGTTGGATTTCAATATTTCTAGAATTAGTTATGAATTTTTGAAATTTATATAAAAAACCTATGATAGCAAACTTGGGTAGCTAGACCTTTAGTGCTATTCTATAGTCATTCATGGTCCAGTTGATATTTTTATGATATGGAATAATTTGTAACCTATGGTGGACATTTAGGGCTTTCCAGAAAGCTATCATTTGCTTAATTTTGATTTTTCTAGAATTAATTATAATATTTTGAAATTGATGTTAGAAATTTAGAAAGTTGAACCCGAGACCAACTTTTAATTTTTCTGGTGTGTGGCTTCTAACCCTAGCTGTATGTGATGTTTTATGTTGTTTATGACTTGTATGGATAGATTATGAGTAGAGAATGATATTAGGAAGTTAGTGTGGTCCACAGAGCATTAAATAAATTTTTAAAATCCTAGCAATGCGAAAATATTTTATTAAATATATTGCTTTTTCATGTAAGTGTGGGAAGTTAAGTTCTTAAAATGGAAGGAGATGGGATTGAAGAATATGGTATTACATATTATGAGGATCCTTCGTAAAAGCTATACATTCATTTCTTATAACTTCTTGAATATTAGCAAAGTGACCGTAGGCTAGTTTTTAAGACTTAGTGAATCAAATTGTTAGATTTCTATATATATTATGGGACATGCTCCCTATACCATATGCTAATCCTTTTTTTTTCCCTTCCCACAACTTGCATCCATAAAGCTAGTTATGATATATTCTCTCTCTTACTCTCTGCATGAAGTTTTCATTGAAGAAACTCAATCTGAAAAATAAATAAAGGAGCCCAAATTAGAAAAAAAAACCCAAATTAAAAATTTGCTAGTCAACAAACTCATTGAAAAAATACTCACAATTAGAAAGATGTAATTGCATGTATAATAGTAAATATAGAATGACACTTACATATACAATTTCTAATTTTTTATTAACCTAAATGTCATTATTTTTATGGGTTCTAAGATAGGCCTCAGAATATTTAGGTGGCCTCCCTAATTTTTTTGCCTTAAGAATAAAATATTATTAGTTAAAAATATATTTAAAATAATAATTACTAATAGCTAAAAATATAATGAAAATACTGATTAAATAGTTAAAGAAATAAAATTAATTACTAATCTTTTAGTATATTTGAGTATAGATATAGAACCTCCTATATTTTGAGATGAGCCATACTCAGAAGAGGAGACTTAATTTTCGCATCTGCTCGCATAAGGTTTGGTATTATGGAATACCTTACTTGTCACAAAGTTGATTCAAATTGAATCTCTAATCTATTCAGGTTTTTTTTTTTTTGGATTTTCATGCTTTCCAAAGATTATCTCTTAGTCATTCAATTATTTTATTTTGCCAATTTCACTTAATTCGGTTGTGATTATTGAGTGACCAATAATAATATTTGATAAATAAAGTAAAGATTTTAATTATAAATAGTATAATAATATAATTATAAAAATTAATTGAAAAATATACATGAAATTCTTGAAACCATAAATCTTTATATTCTTGTGGAATATCTTTCCAATTACTCTAGGGTCTTTCATATTTGCTTTTAAAAATATTAATGATATAAATATGAACTGTATCATTATTTGGTTTAAATCTACATAAAATAAATATTGAAAGTAAGTGTAAAAAAAATTAAAATTCATAGTGAGAGTGAAACAATGAAAAAAAGTGTATACTAACTTGTCATTGTTTATAAGTATAATAAATTGTTTCTGGATAATGTTGAGTTGCACCTCTTGAGGAGAAGGAAGATGGGGAGGAGTGAAGTTATCTTCCTCAAGAGTAAGAGTGAAGTGAAATCGTAATCAACCTTTACTTAATGATAATCGATGTTAAGAAAATCTAAGTGAAATAATTATAAGAAATAAAAAAAGTTACATCAACTAAAATTTTGTATATACATAGTAATGATAATTTAATTTTTAATATATTTAAATTTACACCTGTGCACGATGAGAAGAAATGAAAATTTTTAAATGAGAACCAGAGTTAAGATGGAAGGAGTAGAGAGGTGTGTGTGGTGATTACAATAAGAGTAAGAAGTGTGTGTATATATATATATATATTTATTTATTTATAAAACATGTAAATAATACCTTTGAGTGACTTTATTTTTATCTTGACATATAATCTTGTCAACTAAGGTCTATAGTGCCACATAAGTTTACTAATGTCTAAAGTTACAAGTAGCATGTATAGTAATATCAAGTACAATAATATAATAAAAGTTTGGACATTTGTTTCTTATTACAAGTCCTTTTCCTTTTCATATTTTTTTCTATTATTTCTTATTATAAGTAACATTTAGATTTGCCACACTTTCCATTACATCATTTCATATGACAAATGAGAAAATAATTAAAAATTATAATTAAATAGAAGACAAAAATTAAATACAAACTAAATATATGAATTTATTAATTATTATTATTATTATTTTGACTCTAATAAAAACTCTTATATATATTAAGTTGGTTTTGTAAAGCTTGTATAGTCTATTATTTTCATGAAATTGTGAGATTTGAGAGTCTGTTATGCATTTAAGGTTTGGATGTAATATGCCTTAAGGAGATATTGCTTCAGGCATACTTGGATAACTTTGATGACTAGAAACATCTTTGTATCTATAGCAAGATGTTGAATCTCCCACAATGTGATGTGAAATAATTCCAATACCATAGATCATTCCTTTAGCCTTTCTTCCTATTGCTGCTTGTACCTAGAGTTCTATCTCTTTAGATAATTGTTTCGGTGCAGGATTAGCCCTAACTCTAAGTTTGATATATTCGTTCGGAATAGAAGACAAAACACGTGAACCTAAATTATAATTATAGATATAAGTTAAATATAAGAGTAATCTACCATTATAAACTTACATAGGTGGCTTTTAATTTTTTATCAATTCAATGACCATTCCTCAAATGCATAGCTTGATGAAATTTAGCAGGGGTTGGCTCCTTACCAAATTCATTTTTCAAAAGCTCCCTGTCACACCCACAATGTGATCGCAATTATGCTAGAAAGATTTTAAACATTTTAATTTTCAAAAATGAAAACCAAAATGAGTAGAGTCGCTACCAAAATTTTAATTTTTTAAAAAACAAAATTTCAAATTTTTTTTTTTTAAAAAACAATTTGTAAACCAAAAATGAACTTTATAGTCAGTTGTGAGTATAGAAAATGTTAGGCATCCTATAACACCCATTTTGAACAAATGGTTATTCTAAGTTAACTGTGCAAAATTAATATGACTTTAATCCAATTTTAATTACCTCTTATTAATCACATACAAAAATTTAAAAGAAAAGAAGAGAAATTAAGAAAAAGAAATAAAAGAAAAAAATATTTATTTACAAAAGCAGACATGACCTAAGATGAGAATTTAAGGCTTATATACCCTATGAAAATGATCAAAGTCCAAAAAGTTCGATTGGGTAGAAAATTGTGTTCTATTTTTTTTAACTCTTTGTTTTAAATAAGGTTGTTTTTATATATTTTAACTAATTATTTGTTATTATTATTATTATTTTGTCAAAAGAGAAAGAGAATAAAAATTATTTTTGCCTTTTACAAACAATACAACTTTAAAATTGGTTGATGTGTTTTAATTTGCAAAAGACAAAATTAACTTTACTTCTTTACTCTTCTTATTTTTCATTTCTTCATAATTTTGATTTTTTGATTGATTTTTAATTTTTTCTTCTTTTTTTAATATTTTGTATTTTGATTTTTTTAATTTTTTATCTTTATTTTTTATTTCTAATTTGTTGTTTTTTTTATTTTTTGATTTTTTTGGAAAGGATTTTTCTCTCTCTTTTTTTTGAACCCTTTTTCTAAAAACATTTTTTGAAAGAATATCTTTTTTAGTTTTATGAAGTATATTTTTAATTCCTAATTTTTTAAATGAAAATTTCAGACAAGTGCATAAGTTTAGAAAAGGAAATTAATTTCTTACTTTTTCTTTTTCTTTTTTGTTTTTTCATTTTCATTTTTTTTGGAGGATTAAACTCTTAAAATTTAAAAGATAATTTTTTTTATTTTAAGAAAAATGCATATGATTTTTTTAAAAAGAAAACTACCATTTTATTTTTTTCAATATCTTTCCTTTTTATTTGAAAAGGTATACCTTTTCATTTTTAGAGAGCTATTTTATTATTTTTTTAAAATTCTTTTAAGAATTTTTTTAACATATATATTTTTTAAGATTAAACCCAATTTGACATGGGTCATTAGGGCTTTTTAGATGATTTTCATGATATTGTCCAAATTCTGAAGTTGATGGCTTTTTGGGCTAATTCTTTAGAATTGTATTCATTTTGTGTATATTGTGTAATTCCATTAATCTTAGGGCTTAATTCTTCTTATCTTGTCTAATCCATGCATTGCACTGTGATTTCATATCTAATTATGTTTTACTAGGTGATTAATTATGAAATTTTAGATGTTTTTTAGTAAGTTTCTTTTGGGGGAATGTCCATTCCTTCATTTATTTGATGATTCCCTTCATCTCATCTCATTAGTTTTCATTTCATATTGAACCCAAAATTTCATTGTCTCTACCATTTTTTACTTTCCCAAAATATCCCTACATAGAGACTCATTTAAATTTTTCATTAATGAATTTTGATTAGATCATTTCATATGATTATTAGGTCATTTGATCGGTAAAAGAGATTAGAGTTAATCCAACTAGGAATAAAATGGTCATTTGTATAGAAAAATTATTTTTCTTATGAATTTCTTAAGGTTTTTGTTTCTTTCTAATAATTTAAGCCCAAGATTCTTTCCATTTGTGTTTAATTTTCATCCCTCCATTAGTATTCAATAGGGCCTAATTGGATTAATTTATTTAATTAATGATTAATACTACCTAATTATGTGATTAATCATTTTTTATTTTTTTACTACATAATCTATTTTGGTGTCACATTTTTATAGGTTACATGGTTCATTGGAGGGCAATTTGGTCATTTAAATGGAGGACAAACTTGACTTTTTATTGGATGATGACATGGCATGCTTATATGGCACTCATTAATCCATATCATCAACTTATTTCAATCCTATTGGTTCATCTAACCTATTACTTATCCACCTCACCTCTACCTCACAACCATAGCCACCTAAACATCCACTTGGACTTACTAATCCATCTCACCATTCTCTCAAGCTTTTGTTGGTCCAAGTGTCTCAAGTCTTCTCTTTATTGGTCCACCTCACACTTACTAATCCACATCACTTCCTAAACCTTAATTTCATTCACTAAGTTGCACAAATCAAAGGGGGGGATATACTTCTTCTTCTTGGCCTAGAGTAGGACGCCTTCTTCTTGCTTCTTCCATTTTTCCTCCATTGAAACACACACTAAGCTCCACCTCTTGGTCTTCTTCATCATTTTTCTTCATTTCTTCACCATTTTTCTCTATCCTACATCCATTCTTTCACTCTTTGTCCATCTTTCTCTTCATATATTCCTCTATTCTTTCCTTTTTCCTTTTAGCCATGACACTTTCCTCCATTTTCCACCATAAAGACACTATTCCCATCTTGAATGCTATGGATGAAATTTTCCTAGATTAAAGGAAAGCTTGTGACCATGAGGAGCTAAGGAGTTTGATAATAACCTAACAAGCGTGGCAGGGATTCAAGGGGCTATGGATTGCAGGCATTGGATTAGGCTAACTATTTCTTTTCTTTTCATTATTTCCATTTCAATTTCTATGTCAATTTAGGATAGGGTTCTTGAATATTTTGACTTGAGAATTGGGATTGTAATTTGAATCATTGGATTGGTGGATTGGAATTTGTATGAATTGTTATTTTATTAATATGAGATTATGTTTAAGTTGGCCTTTGCATCTTGTGTTCCTATATTTTGATTCTTGAATTTTAGCTTCTTGATTTAGTATTGTAGGTGTTAATTAAGTGGCTCTATTTTTTATTGAGGTATAGGAATTATTGGATGGATATGGTTTTATAGGCACAAAGTTTTGGTTAATGTTATGGATTAATTATGTAATTCTTGCAAGATTAATTATCATATTATCATACAAGTTAGGTGTTTGATAAAATGCTTAGGTGAGTATTCATTATAGGTAGTTGGTTTTGTATCCTATACTTAGAGAGTTCATAGACTTAATGTATGTGGCATTTGATCATAGTAGTTGTCCCAACTCCAATTAATCATTAGAGCCCAATTTTCTTCCATCTTCAAGTATTGCTAGGTTGTCATCTACATTTCATTACATTCTACTCATTTTTGCATAATTAGCTTTCTTGAATTAGTTCTAGTTTAACTTTCATTTTTAGTTAAATTTTCAATTCAATCATATAAAAATAAACCTCCAAATTTTGTAATTAGTTTGAATTTTATATAGGTTAGTGTTATTGCATTAGCATCATTTTATTTAGCTTTTGCATTAAAATAAATTACACTAGTTACATTTTTCATACTTGTTCCATGCCCATATATACTTGTTTATACCTCTATACAATTACCTATATACTTACATACTTTTCCATGTTCATGAAAATAATTAAATAAAAAAGAAATAAAAAATATATTTACTTAATTACTTAGTCACTCACCTAAGTGATATTATTTTAGTAGCTTCAGAGTAAAACGGCATTGATTGCATACTTTTACTATATAATTTCTATTTTGCAATCAAGTTTTTAAATTGCAACTTTATGACAAGGTTAGTCAAGTACCATAAATATAAAATCAAGTAATGGGCAAAATTTGATTGAACATGGCAGTGCATACTCATATTTCCTTCCAAATCTTCATCAAACACATTCAAAAAAACATGATACACATTATAGCATTGAATTAAACAAAATGAACAGCCATTCATTCATTGGATTCAATTGGCAACTTAGCACTATAGACAAATTTTATGGTGTAGATTTAGAACAAGTTCAATAGCATATGTAACATGGATGCATTATGTAACATCCGAGTTTTTGTAAACATGAGAACTCAAGGTTTCAGAATTTTTCTAAGTCTCCTAGCTATAGTGAGGAAGCCTATTAGCTATAGCGAGGATGTTGTTAGCTATAGAGAGGATGCTCTTTAGCTATAACGAGAATGTTGTTCACTATAGTGAAGATGCCTGTTAGCTATAGCGAGAATGCTAGTTCTCTATAGAGAATTCATGGCTCATACTAAATCCAGGGAGTTTCTCATAATAGTGCCAACTATAGCAAGAACGAGGGGACCTAGGACTGATAAGTACTTGTCGTAGCAAGGGGTATTTCCCGCTATAGTGAGATTTAGTTCGAAAAATGTGAAAAAGTGGCTTTTGGCTTCTAGAAAAAGTCTAGCATCTTTTCCTTCATTTTAACCGACTTTGGCTAGCTGAAAACAGATCTTCAAAGCTCTAGAAGTGTCACACTAAGGAATAGAAAGAGGAGGAAGAAGAAACTAAGTAGAGGTATGGAATTCTAAGGCTTCTTATGGCTTTCCTATTGGGAAACTTTGTTCTCCTCTCTTTGCTCTCTTTTTCCCTGGTCTTGAGGTTTAAGATGGCTCTATTTTGGTCTGGATTTAGAAAGAGAAGAATAGTCTTTGAGAGAGGAGTCTAAGGCAAAGAAAGAAGCCCTTGAAAAAGCTAGACAAGTAAGGTAATTATCTATGTATCTTTGCTTCTTCTTCTTTGCCCTTGTGTGTGTGTTAGTCGACTAAAAGGGAGAGCTTGTAGGGGGAAGAGATTTTCATCAAAAGCAAGTGAGAAACCTAAGGTTTGGGCAATGGGATCAAGATGGTGCAAAGAAATCCAAGAAAGGACCCTTGAATTTCAAGATACAAATTTTAGGGATTTTGTTGCTCCATGGTTTATGTGAAGCTTCTTAGTGGTATTTCCAATTGTCTAAGAGTTAGTATGAGTTCATATAACATCAAGGAAGCCTCCCACATATATCTCCCATCAAAGAAGCAAAACAAAGTCCTTAGGTGCCTTATAGAACTATAATTGAAACAAATAAGAACACAAGTCTTTTCCAAAGTGTGTGTGGTATTAGAATTTGTTTCAAAAGTATAATTAGGTCTTAATTAATGTGTTTAAGCCAAAGAAATCTTACTTCACCCACTTGCAAGGGTGTAGCCAAAGGAAGGAAAGAGAAATCAAGCAAAAGTATGTGTAATTGCACTCAAGGTAGCCCTCCAACCTTTCTTTCATGTATGTGTGTGGATGTTTTCTTGCTTTAGATACTTGTTGTGTGTGGTTGAACTATGAAAAGTATGCTTAGTTAGTAGGGTCATGTGTGGTGCCACTTATATGTCTTGAATTGTTTTTATATGTGCATAAGACTTGAATAGATTTGGTGATGCCAAAAGTCCCTTAATAAGGATGGGAATAAACCAAAAGTCCCTTAGTATGAGTGAGACAAGCCAAAAGTCTCAAGAGTAGTGAAACTTTTTCAAAAGTCTCAAAGTAAATGGGTGAGGTAAGTCCAAAAGTTTCAAGAGAGGTGGGTGAGGCTAACCAAGGTCTTGAGAGTCTACTTTAACATATTTGAGACTTATGAAATGGAAACTATGTTTTTAATATGCATATGTAGTTTATAGTCCATGCATGGTATTCCTTTGCATGAAAGTACATCCATCATGTATGATTGAAAGTGTATAGGACTATTAAAATTTTTTGAATCTTACTCCCTCCCCGTTACCTAACATGTCTAGGTAGACCAAGTGAGCAAAGAGATAGAGGCTACCAAGCTTGAAAAGAAGAGAATGACAAAAGAGTTGTGCTATCTAGTCATTTTGTAATTATTTAGTTGTCAAAGGATGAAATCTCTTGATATATATGTTGTATAGACATCCGAACATATGTAAATATATGAATGTATGATTTATATATGAGAATTGGAAGCAAATGAATGGAATGACATATTTTTGTCATTAAATGGCTAGAATTGTTTATGTATACTTTGTGTGTAGAAATGGGAGAGTGATTTTGTGAGATTTGGGTTTTTAGACTTTTGAGATATGTTTATTAGACTATTTTGAAGTTTTTCCACATGCCCAAGTGGTCTTGCTTCTAAGGGAAAGCCATTCGCAATTCATATGAACCATTTTGGGACCAAAAATGACCCTTTTGTGACTTGAACCTCAACCTAACCAAATGAGCGACTATGAGGCTGAAATTTTGCACACATATAGATCTCATATAGATATTTTTTTGGGTCTAAGAAATGCATTATTTTGAGATTTACAGAATTTTTTTATGATTTTTCAAAGTTCATATTAGAAATTGGTTTTAGTCTGAGCACTATTCACTTAAGCAGTTCACATTTTCATGTCATTTAAAAGTCAAATGAGGTCTAATGGTTCTAAAATTTTACAAGAAAAAATGAGACATTAATAGTGATCCATAGCAACTAGAAGCACCTAATTTGGAGTTCTATAGAGAGAGAAATAAATTTTTGAAATTGGAACTTACTGTCAGTAATGTAGTAGGACCCCAAACAATATTCCATCAATTTTAGCTAGTCTAATGTCATTTTATGGATCTAGAGCTATTTTTTCCTTAAAGTAAACATCTTTAGCTTTCCAAATTGGTATCGTTTGTTGGGTTTTAAGTTTTGTGGAATTAATTATAAATTTTTGAAGTTTATATCAGTAATCTATGATAGCAAACCAAAGTAGCTAGACCTTTCATGCTTTTCTATTGTCAAACGTGATCCAACTGGGTTTTTCATGCCTAGAATTATTTTTACCCTATAATAGACATCCAGATATTTTTGGAAAGCTATTATTTGCCTCATTTCTATTTTTCTAGAATTAATTATAATTTTTCAGATTTGGTAGCAGAAACTTGACTTTTGGACCCCGAGGCAAAAACTTCATTTTTCTGATGTGGGGCTCCAAATCCAAATTGCATTAGATATTTCATGATGTTTATGACTTGTTTAGATGGAATACAAGTAGGGGATGAGAACGGGGGAATCCACAGGGTCTATGGAGCAAAATTTGAATAGTTAAAGCGCTACATAACACTATAATATCCCATGATTTTAAATCATTTTCCTTGAAATTCATGTGTGAAGCATGTATGAGTTATGATGTATGGGAAAGTGGCTAGAATGATATGATGTTACACATTATAGTAAATGGAAACTCACTAGGAATGCATATCCCTTCATGCTTATCAAGTCATGACTAAAGAGTGCAATTTCTTTAGATTAAAGTAAATCCAAGAATCCAATTGCAAGACTATAAACAATGTTACCTTAACAGGAATCCAATTAAGGTCATTTTCTAACAACTCCCACAATAATACATCCCCCAATAATACATGCACCATGCATTTTCTAATTTATTGATGCTTAATCATTCAATGGGACCCATTAGGACTTCTATTTAGATTTAGGCAAAGTAATTCAAATTCAATCTCTAAGAAGAATACCATCAGTGTGAGCAACCCATGGACCAAAACAAACTAAACAAAAAAATGGACCAGAAAAGATATTCTTATACCAGCAAAAATAAAAAACTAAACCATCCATGGTAGCACATAAATCTAGGTCTCATATCAAGTGAATTGAGATCAAAGTAAAAGGATACGCACACACAACTTTACAGTAAAGCATTAGGACCATATCATATTTGATGGCAGGAGAAAACCATAATGAGGTTCATTCACGTAAGTAGGGACTTCCTTTAGTCTAACATTAAAGTTATGCAACACATTATGTGACCTAAATAATCTTGAATATTCTAAACTTAGGACTCATAGTATTTCCCTTAATCATAAGTGCAAAGCCAAACTCATTCTCCTCGGAATAAAACCATGTAACTCTCCCTCATACATACTGAGGAACTTAATAGTGCTCACTCGAAGATATAGGCCAAATCAACCAATGGCAAACTCATTTCCTTCAAGTAATGACAAGATGAGAGTAAATGTGATAACAAAACAAGCAATCATAGTACAATCACATGATGATAGGGATGGGATTTGACTTTTATCCAAAACTAGAAAATTCAAGCAAAGTGAACCTCAACCAGGGGCATGTTTCCACTTATGTTAATCACTCAGGGACCACCATAATAAAAAGAAGAATCCATAAACTTTGTAACATTAATGTAATGCAGAAAAAACCATTCAACTAATGGTGGAGGTCATAACAATTGATGAGCAAAGATTCATGCAAAAAAATCAAGACCCAGATTTGATGAGCAAGAGCCACGAATATTAAGTTTCCATCAGAGGCATATCCCTTCCTATACAAAACCAAATTATGCCATAAATAGGTATCTTTGTCTCTTTCAATTACCACTCTTTGAGCCTTACTTTTTTCTCAAGTTGTTGCTGTGTATATTTGAGAGACTTCCTCTTCCTTTTCTTTTCCGTTCCAATAGCTGGAGGCCTCTTGTAGCTCCTTTTTCCCTCAATTCTCCAAAAATGGCCTTCTCTTCCCTTTAGTCCCCCTTTCAGTCTCTCTCCTTCCTGCAACCTCTCTATTACTTCTTCTCCCCTTTTCTCTTAGGATTGAGGCAAATTTATAGAGAATTTTAGAGTGACTCTCACCTTCGGCCATTTGCATATTGCTCTGCCTCGTTACCTTTAATCCTTACTCAGCTACTTCCTCTCTTTCATGCTCATCCCCTTTCTTTATCGAAAGCATATGTTGTAGCTTTATTGAGATTCAGTTAGGGTGCACCTGCCTTTAAAATCACACAGCCTCTTCTGCAAGAGCTTGTCTGCTCTACCTTGCTCCTTGCAACTTCATTGTGCATGAAGAAGATCATGCTGCATGAAGATATCATGCCTAACTAAGCCCTAGGTCCTCTCTCTTTTTGTTTTTTGTTTTTTTTTGGTTATTTATAGGTATGTGGACCAAAGGGATTGATGTTGGTGGGTTTTATTTGTTTCTATTTTTTTTTTCTTTTTTGTAGTTCTAGTTTTTTTTTTTGTTATGGTATTAGGCTTTTGTTATTTTGGATATTGGGTTAATGGGGTTGAAAGGTTTGGGCTAACAAAGCAAACAATTTGGGTTTTTGTTTTTATTCTTTTTTCATTTTTCTTTGATTTTCTTTTTATTATTTTTTTGGTTTTTTCTTCTTCTTTGTTTTTTTTGGACTTTTTTTTTAATTTTTTTTGGTTATTTAGGCTCTTGGAAATTGGAGAAAAAGGAAATGGATACTTTTTTTCCCTTTTTATTTTTTTTACATATTTTACTAATTTGATTTTATTATTATTTTTGAAAACTGCTTAAACAAAATACGGTGTTCATACTTCTAATAAAACCATGCTAGAATAAAGCTTGCAATAGAAATGAAACTAGAGGTGGATATATTATTATTACTTATTTCTTTCACTTTTTTGTTGAAATTGTGAATTGTTTCAATTAGCACATAATGAGTTCCAAACATGTTCTTTTTATCCAGGCTGAACCTTTTTCCTTTTTTTTTCTCTCTTGTGCATATCCTATGGTGCCTTTCAACTTTATTCCTCACTTGGTCTAATAAATTTTTATAAATTGAATCATGTACATCTGTAACCCAACAATAAAATTTGTGGAAAAAAATTATTTTACAAAATTATAATATATGTAATACTAAAATTCTAACAAAAATTCTTCTTGAAAAAATTAACGATTACAATATATCTCAAACTCATGAAATTATGATAATTTAGCTTGTTGTGAAACTTTCTTCAAAGAATTGTATAGACCATCAAAATTATTTTTGATGATAGCAAGAATTCATTCACCCACAATATTACCGTTTGGTGCAAATCTAATTGATGATTAAATATATTATATAAGAGTTAATTTATAAATAATTGTATATATGGCAGTAAATAGTGTAAGTATAAATATTACCCTATGTGTAATGGATAAATAAGTTTTTGTTCAACTAGCAAACCTTGACAAACTTCATAATAGAGTTTTTGCACCTTGTATTTATCTAGACATCTATAAAAAATAAAAAAAATATATAAGTTACAAATAATAATGTATTCTATATCTTACTAATAACAACAATCACTTTATTGTCACTTGACATAGATACTTAGTTCTTTACCTTTGACTGAAGCACATAGTGTAATAATCTATGTAGCATGCCAGAAAAGAAGAAACCCATATATATATATATATATATATGTTAATAACATATAAAAAAAATAAGCTCTTTGTTTCATGTGAACCAAGATAAAATATAGAGATAAATAATTTGGTTCAACTCTTATTAAAATATAATTAACTTATTATTTTATTATTTATAATCTATATTTAA
Source organism: Erythrophleum ivorense (assembly GCA_026724425.1). Lineage (NCBI taxonomy): Eukaryota > Viridiplantae > Streptophyta > Magnoliopsida > Fabales > Fabaceae > Erythrophleum > Erythrophleum ivorense. The sequence continues at coordinate 7,127 of JAIUCV010001735.1, read as the reverse complement.
ATATTAATTAATTATTAAAATTTTTAGAAATGACAAATAAAAATTATAATTAACATAAATAAAAAATATTAGAATAATTTATCATACTTATATTTATATTTTATAATAAATATAAATTAGTTGTTAACAAGACTTTAGTTCACGTGAATTGACAGACATGTGAAGTTAAATAATTGTATTGTAGTTCACGTGAAGGCAGACATCTCTTAGCATTCACGTGAACATTTAATATTTATTATTTTAAAAATATTAAAAAGTAAAATTATAAATACATTATTTATTATAATATATAAATAAAGATAAATATTACAATAAATAAAATTAAAAATAAAAATAAAATAAATTGTTATTGTTAAGAAAAAATATGATATAAAAAATAAAGTATCATATAATTTTATTCATCACAATAAATAAAAATAAAAACAAAAACTTTAAAAAAATTATTATTATTCATCATCAAAGTAAAAATTTTAAAAATAAAATATCAATATGATAAGTATTATTATTATTATTATTATTAAAAATTTAATAATAAAATTGTTGACTACTTGAAGCACACATGCAAGTATAAGTATCGTGAAAGCAATATAGTGATAAGAAAAGATTGTTCCCTTAAGAATTTCTTGTCAAAACATTGTTAAGTACCAAAATTCTCACCCTATCTTAAATTAAGCGAATCAAATTTAAGTGTGGGTATTAACAAGAAATGATTGTAGAGTATATACTATAAAGAGTTCAAGGTCAATATTTGGATTTCCAAGTAAATGTTAGCATCTAGGATTATTAGTTCCTCTTGTGTTTCATAGCAAGTTGCTTTAACACTCAATATCCTTATCCTTAATGATAATACATGCTAGTCTAGGATTCGTTTGTTCCTATAAGTATTTTTTCAAATCTTATATAGGGTTATCTAATTAACTTTATGATTCTTTATGAAATTAACTAAGAGCAAATGGACACCACAATACTTAATTGACCATGTGAAGTTAATGAATATTCCTATTCCATTAACTAAACTATCCAATTTTCAAAACAAGTTTTAAGCACTCACACTACTAAACTCTTGGTCTACTAGACTTTCCCTTTTCCAAGTTCAAGTAACAAATCATTCTAATTGTTGGCTAAGCAATCAGAAAGCAATAAACATGGAGTTGAATAAACACATAATCATCAGTAACAGCAAGTTTAGAATGAAGAACACCCACTAATCCATACAAGAGCTTCTAATCATCTTAAAGTAGTGAGTTTAGCTATACATGTTCATGAAAACTAGCACCAAATTCAAGGCAAAACTTAGATACATTAGAGAAAATGCAAAGAAAAGAAGAAGGAAAGAAGAAACTCAGAAATGAATATTGTTTTTGCTTCAATCTTCAATCCCTAGCATCCCTTGCCTCTAATGCCTCTCTTAGCTCTTCCCTTAGCTTCTACACACTCAGGATAGACCAAAGAAGACTCAGAATGATAGCTCCCTTCACAGCAAAGTCCATATGAAGCAAGAAACCCTCAAAATTTTAGCTAAGAAAATGCAGTGTTTTGATAAAATGAGTCACACTGCAACAAAGTTTAGTCTTGGGTGAATACTCGCCATGGCCTAATTAAGGTGCGCTATAGTGAGATAGGCTACTGGATGGAATGGGAAAGTTTCATGCCTTGGCTCAACATTACAGTGAGTTTCACTTCTATGTGACAGTGTGCCATAGCTTAACTTTTCCTCATCATGGTTTCAGCTACTCTCGATCCGCGCTGCGACTCAACACATCCTCATCGAGGTGAAGTTAGCTTTTGAGTAAAGATTCACTATGGCACAATCAGGAAGTGTCACGGCGGAGATTTCCTTGCAAACTTGCCCTCAATTTCTTTCTTTTCAATTGCAGTGGGATTGATTCTGGCTACGGTGAGCTTCTAAAAAATGCAGCTACAAGCATTCTGAAGCCTCTTTGACATAAGAAGCTTCAATCCTCTCTAAATCATGCACCCTACAAAAAGGGCAAAGTATGATTAGTTCTTATTATACTTAAAATTAAGACAAAACTTATCATTTACAATATAAAAGTTGAGTATGGAGTTATTCATCTTAAGTGTGCTTATTTTATCTATAAAAGTGTTATTTACCATGTAATTAGAGGCTAAATTCATCCCAAGTAATAGAAAATATACACAATAACATGCATAACAGGAAATTATCACACCCTCAAACTTGAATTTTTACTCATCCTCGAGTAAGGCAAATCAAAAACAATATCTGAATGTCCATAGGCTCAGTGGATATCAATATATGCTAAAGTCCTCACTTGCTGCATCAAAGAGTATATTTAATAGGAAGAATAAGTAATACATGCTAGAAACAAAGTTCAAACGATAAAGTTAAGACTTCCAACCATTTTGAAGTGTGTGTGTGAGTTTGGCCAAACACTCATCTCAAACAAGTTTCAGAATTAACTTTCTGCACTCCAACATGTATAAACTAGTCTCAAATATAGGAACTTCATAAGCTCACCTTTTTCTCTCTTTTCACTAAATTAGGTACTATAAACCATTATATCAAAAGGACTTTCAGGATTGCAATGAGGCTAAGGTTTTAGCTACAAATGATAGGTGAGATCAGTGCAAAAGTTCTTGAGAAAATTTATATGATAGTATACATATATCAGAGGTTCTCTTAATGCACCTTCCATAATTATTTATACTGAATCCCCTTCTCTATCTCTCTCTCTCTCTTTTTCTCTCTCTTTTGTTTTGTTTTGTTTTTGTTTTTGTTTTTTTAAGTTAACATATAAACAGCTCAACTCTGAGTCAAAGAAGGGAGAATTGATATGCATCACAAGATTTCAATTTTAAGGACTATATAAGCATCAACTACTGCACATCTTTTCCATTCAACCATAATGCTTTTTTCGTAATGAATATACTACCATTTTTTTTCTCAAGGAAAGGGACAAGTTTAAAGACAAATTTTTTTTAACTACACAGGCTAGGTATTTATGTTGGTAGATAGAACAAATTGCAATATTATATGGTTTTTCTAAATAAGCTCAAGTAGGGTTCAAGCATTGATATAATAACATAAGGGGCAGGCTTGAAAGGCACAACCGTAACCAAGGAATGTCTAAATCATTTCTAAGGGTCATGCCATGCCTACTGACTCACCTCAAGAGGGTAGAAGATAAGTTCTAAAGTCCTAAATTTGAGCTTGGACATATAAATTAAATTACAAAAAGATTTATCCCAACACTAGTAATTGACTTATGTAATGGGTAGATAGTGCATTGCATCTTTTTTAGAAATGGTGGAACTCTTACTTTAAGTAATTGAACTTAGCACAAAACATAATTAGCACAATTTTCCTACCAAACATACTTTGACACAAAACAACTATCATTGGAAGCTGACAGAAATAACTCTAGTAGGCCAACAGATAGACTAATTCAAAAGAATTCAAAAAGAATTTGACAAGTATAAGTTCAATTACAAAATTTCATATTATCCCTATTAATTATACCTATTAACCATACCCTACCCCCAAACTTAAGATCAACATTGTCCCTAATGTTGAGGGACAAAGAAAATGAGAGGGATATGGACAAAGTAATTTAAACTGTGTTATTGCTGTTGTTGTTGTTGTTGTTGTGTGTGTGTGTTTTTTTTGAATAACAGATATGAAAAATTAGGAAAAGAACCATAAACAAATCATATTAAGAGTTTGTCATAAAATCAACACAAGTCAAAAACAAAACACACAATTTAAAGTTCAACAAGAAAAAACTAAAAAGAGGAAAAATAAAAGAAGCTGAGAAGAATCATGAAAATTGTCAGATGGCAGGGTTTGGTGGTGGCTCATGGGATGACTTCAGTGGATATGGCTTAGTGAGACTATGCACAAAATCAGGAAGAGGTGGAAGCTCAGATAGGTCCCATTGGAAACATCTGGCTAAGTATGTCCAGCATTGAAGATGCCAACGATCCATGGTAAGGGATCGACGCTCCAGCTCAGTGAAATGTCGCTCATGCTCAGCTGACCAGAGAGATAGCTCCTGAACCATCACGAACAATAACACCCAAAAGAGGCCCCTGTTGAGGAGAGGGAGGTGGAACAAGCATAGGTAGAAGGGGTGACTGATCCGGGGCTACTGGATGCTCAACTAGCTACTCCAATGGATCATCTACTGGCTCAAGCCCCTCATCCTCCAAATCACCTATCATCATTATAGAAAAAGGCTTCCTTGGTGGGAGGAGCTCCTCATGTGGCTCAAACCGCACCTCTGCCATTGTGCACAACTCAATAATCAAGTGAGGGCGTACTAATCCAGACATGGTAGATTAAGAGATCCTTTTGATATTCTAAAAAATGATGTACCCAATGTCTATCGATCTCCTAGTCATAATCAAATAAATCAATATCACCCGATCTATAATCACATCACTCAGATGACCACTTAGAAGCAGATTTATGCATACAAAGTGAGCCTAATAGCGAGCTACTCGATTTAGATTACTGCGAAGAATACCTTTTAGTACCTCATGTGACATCTTTCAAATATTATGCCCTGGAAGAGTCAACTCAGTAGCCACATCTTCCAAATCTGAGTTCTCCCCACTCATGTTATACATGCAAAATTCATAATCGAGCATGAAGGAAAGATGATATCGATCCTAAAACACTTGCTCATTGATAATTATAGTGCACCCTTGAACTTTATACAAGTGCTCGCCACAAAATGGTGCATTTGCATAGAACTCTCGGACTATTGGCACCACGGCAACCACTAGCTCAAAACAAAATGTCCCCTACCTTTTATAGGAGATTTGATTTGTGACTTCCTGACTCTCTGAAGATGCAGTAAGAATTAAAGCTCTATGAAATGTCACTTCATTGTACCTTTCTTGAGCAACTAGGGAGACAAAGTGGGATCAATCAAAGGAGGTAGAAGAGGAAGAAGATGCTTCACTTCAGGCTTTCTTTTTAGGGGCTAGAAGAGGTATACTTGGAAAAGAAATTTGGACATTTAATTTCGGCAAGTAATCAAGTAGTTCCTAACCGAAAATCTAGTTATGTACAATTCCATCAACTACTAAGCACACAATGACCCGCTTAGTAAATAAGATCGGACCCCAAAACAACATGTAATTTCTTTTATGAGCACAGGACCCCAAAATAACAAGAAGGAACAAACAGTTGAATATGCCATCAAGCAAGTAAGATAACTTTCCTAAGCATTTTAAACAAAATGGAAGTATTGTCTAAACAAGTATGACAAAGAATTTTCCAATTCATAGCCCGCCTAACAAGAAATATATATCATTTAAGAATTTTGACAAACACATGGTAGGCATAATCTTAATTCCTAAAATTTAAACTTCTAGTCATCCTCTAATCATCATCCAATAACAATGCAAAACTACACAGCACTTATGCATACAAGGTCACTCAAATCCAAGCCATACAAGACATAGAATTCATTTAGGCATTTTAACAAGAAGTTGGTGGGCATACGTCATTTCCACAATGGAAAAAGCCTGAATAAATCAAACCATCCTATCTAATTTCAGCAATCAGATTCAAATCATGCAACATAACAACAAACATATTCCATCCAAGTGTTCAATTTCAATAATTAAACAAACATACTGTACAATTTTTTCAAAAAGGAAATGAGATGAACTATATACCTTCAACTTTTAATGAATGGCAAAAATAGGACAAGGAATAATTACACGTCACGATAGAAATAGGAGAATGTGAGCCTCAGTAGCGAAAGAGAGCCACGGCAAATGCTGAAGTAGAGACACACGAAATGGAAAGGAAGATATGTTTAAGAATAGGGGCTATGTGGGGCAATGGAGAAGAGTAGCACCGATGGGGGAATTGTAGGAAAGAAAATAGGAACCGCACCATTTTGCAAAGAAAAATGGAAGTTATGGAATGTTAGAAGAGACAGTTACAGTGGATAAGAGAATTGAGGTAGAGTCGTGACAGTGAAGGGGGGTAAGGCTTTTTGTGGGTTTGAAAAAAAAAGAAACAAAATCTATTTAATTTTTTTTAAATTTGAAACCCGAATCATGCTACAGTGAAATGTAACCTAGGGAGCACATAAACATGATTCATGCCGTAGCTTAATTTTGTTGGCCATGGCAAAACTTACTACTGCCTCTATATGCGCCGCAGCTTTTAGAGTTCAGGTCATAACAAGATTTGCTTCTGCCTCCATAAGGCCCGCGGCTTTAAGTATTGAGCTGTGGTGATTTTTGATACTCGCTTAGAGCATGCCGCAGTGTAACTTTTTAAGCTGCGGCGATATTCACTACTGGAGCCGCTCATGCCATGTCATGCGCCGTGGTGCAACAAACTTGAACCGCAGTGCAAAATTCCCCTAATGCATCTATCTAATTTCTTTCTAAGCCTAATAATTTAGCACTCATTTCCATACTTTAAGTACATCATCTTTTGCAATTTAAAGCACAAGAAGAGCAATAACTCAATATAATAGAGTTAGAAATACTCCCTCTTTTCCTTTTTGATTTTATTTTTGAATGAAATGTTGAATGAATTGTTTGGGGCTTCTTCAATGGTTACGCAAACATGATAATAAATTATCTTGAAACAAAAATAAATAACCATAAGTTACCAAAGAGAAATTGACATATTTCTTAACATTTAAATTAACATTGAAAGGAAAGAAACTTGGGTTGCCTCCCAAGAAGCGCTAAGTTTATAGTCCTTAGCCCGACTTTTAGCAACTTCAAATGTAATCTCCTAGGGTGATGGTAGACTTTTGATGGTCCACCTCTCCTCTTTGATAGTGTTTGAGTCTCTATCTATTATCCTTAAACCTTTTATTTGACTCTTTCTCCATGATCTCCATAGCACCAAATGGAGATACATCCATTACTATAAAAGGTCTTGACCACCGTAACTTGAGCTTTCTTATAAAGAGCTTAAGCCTTAAGTTATACAGCAATACTAGTTGACCAGGCTCAAACTTTTTCTGTAAAATTTTCCTATCATGCCATTGCTTTGTCCTTTCTTTGTAGAGCTTGGAACTTTCATAGGCATGAAGTTTGAATTCGTCAAGCTCTTTAAGTTGCAACAGCCTCTTCCCACCAGCTCTTCTCAAGTCAAAATTCAA